>CM023451.1:51209115-51306534 GCA_013339765.2 Haemaphysalis longicornis | reverse complement strand
TCACTTGAGCGGTGTTCCTCAAGTGTTTGCATCAGCTAGGAGGCAGCCAGGGTAGTTGGCTGTTACGTTTCTTGCGTTTGCTTTGAGCTCGGAATTCAGGATACTTGCGGGTGTGGCAGCATTCGGTATACGCATGATCGGTTGGGGTGGTGTATGATCTTCAAAATATTTTTGTGGAATTTTCACGACGACCAGCACGTGCTACTCTGTACCACGTTTCAGAGCCTCGGCATGGAACTGACAATAAAATAGGGAGGTCATAAAAAAGGCTAACATTGCGTTTTCCTCCTGATGGATCAAAAAATGCGCGAGAGGGTAATGGGAAAGAACACTGTGGTGCTTGATTGCTGGTTGTTCGCCAGCTTCTGTTAATCGTTAAAGATATGTTACGGGTTAGAAATGAAGAGGAGAGTTCCGGGGTGATGAGGGGACGGCGGCAGTTCCTTCCGCTGCTTGAAATGAGGTGTCAACTGAAACGTCCAGGCGATGGCCTTTTAGTTAAAATAATAACCTACGTATTACTCACTGTTATAAAGGAATGGGCAGTATCGCGCGGAGATGAATGAGTGGGGTACTGTCTAAATAAACACAGGTATTCTATCCAAAAAACAATCCAAATGGACAGGTACGGAAAGCAGAGGAAGACTATTTGCAAGGCTCAGAGGGAATTAGTGAAGCATTGGCCTACTTCAGTGCGCCGGGGCTGGCACGGTGCACTAGCGTCACGGACACACGGGCCGGTGGCTTGGGCGAGTCGATGCGAGGCGGCGCTGTCCGCGAGGCTCCTGAGTTCTGTGCGCCGAGGAGTTCCAAACCGGCTTATGGTCCCTCGGCGAAGAAGGTGCTGGTGCCGATGACTAGTGGCGAGAGGAGATAGCTTGGGCTTGAAACGAGGCCTGCTCCGCGTCACCGGCACTCCGCTTACTCGTGCGCTGGATCCCGGCTTCTCCCGGCGGCGTACAGGGCTGTCGTCGGTCCTACACCACGACGGATCGTATTTGGAAGGCAGCGCCGGCGACGGACTTCAGGCCTACACCGCGAGGGCACCGCTGCTGTCGTCTTTGCCGACCGCTTCAGAATCTTTTCTGTCTCTTCCTCTTCCAAGCGGCCTTATTTCTGGTGGCGCCTTCTGTTCAGCAAGCGCTACACCACCGGTTCTGCGGATTGACCACCCCATTGCACTGGCCCTTCACTACACTCACTCTGACTATATCCCCATGAGATTGTCAGGATCAGAAATAGATTGGACGAAGATAGAACTTCATGTCACTAGCGTTCAAATAATGAGAACATTTGGAAAACATGGAATCTATGCTTCTGTCATCGGCAAGCTTCCAGATTTGCATTTATGTGATACGAAAAACGATTACACACGATGCAATTCGACAGAGGTATAAAGCTTCTACGCCCATTTCTTGGCAGCATGGTCTATTTTAATCTTCTGGAAATGCAAGCGTTATAAAATATCTCCTCCACGAGCTCGAAGAGACCATACGCTGACGTATCCATAAAAGTTGCTTCCGACAGCACGAAGTACGCGTGCTTCTAATTTGCGCTACCGCACAGAGAATTCTACACTGTATCTAACTCGTTAACACGGCACACAAGTTTGCTGCCTACCCCAAGAAAAACTGTACACAAGGCTTAAACACAAAAAAGTTGTCTTTACGGATTTACTGCACCACAGGCTGCTGTGATGGAATTCGCGACCTTGTGAACACCCATTTCTGTCGCCGACTCCAGTAGGCATAAAAACAAGGGACAACATTGTAAGGGTGGCATCATGGCTGCCCCGGGTTTAGTATGGTTGAATACCCGCACTGGCCGGACAGCCTTTCCTCTGTACTTAGTCTTATTACCTCTACGCTTGGGACAGCCGGAAGAAAACACGCGCCGGTGATCTCGCAGGTCATGGCCCAGTAGTACACGCGAGCAGAGCGACGAATATGGATTGCAGATTCGGTGGCGGGGAAAGCGCGAACGCCCTCATAGAACGCTGCTCTTTGGTTATCGTGGGCGCTCGTACGCGATGTAGGAATGTAATTTGGCGCCCCTCAGGGGGCACGTTGTATACTCAAGGTGTTTTGGTGAGTAACGCCACCACGGTCTCGAGCTACGCATGGGTGCCTAATACCGTAGGCTCTTGGCGTCTTGCAACACCACAGATCCGAGCACATGTGGGTTAGACCCACCCACGTCCCGGCTGTGCGTGGCTTTGACGTGTCCGTGGAAAAGGGGAACCTAGTGGCAGGGCCAAAGTTGGGAATGTTATGGACCTTTACTGCCCCCCAGCAGTGGCAACATGCCACTTCCGCCCCCGCTCCTCGCAGACGGTACCCCCGGCCTGACCCGCCCGGGGGGAATCAGCCAAAGGCCTTTTGCTCTCTTACTCTCTATTCTTTCACTTTCCTATCTCCTCTCCTGCCGCTATCCTGTCATCTCTTTCCTTCCTCATTACTACATTTTTCCTGGCGGCAAGGGTGAACCCTGTGCAAGTATATCAACCTTGGTACCAATTATAGGGTTATAGCGGCAGTGTGACGGTTAGCGTGCACTTTAACGTCACGTTTCCTTGTTGGGCTCGGTGGTGGGCGACCGGCTTTGCCGCTGAATTGATTCAATATTCATACGGCGTTTTCTATCCACCCCCCCCCCCCAAAAAAAAAAAAACTCATCGGCCTTCTAAAAGGGGCCCCACCGAGGTAACTCAACTGAAACCATTCTCCCAAGCTGAAACTTTCACAAAATACCTTGTAATTCACTCCGAAGAAGAAAATGCACCGCTTGCAAAGTGCCTTGAAAGCGTTGTCGGCCGGGATTACCAAGCAGAGAAGCTAGCCTCTGTTGTTCTGCTGGTAGAAGATCAACGAAAGAACCAAAGTAAGGACCGCCTAAAACAGGACAACCTGGCTGAACTCAAAGTAATGGCCACACCGCATCGCAGCCTGAATACAACACAAAGCGTGATCTCTGAGAGGGAACAGCTTTACGACACAGATGAGGGTTTGCTTGAAGGGCTGAAGGACCAGCTCGTCATGGCTGTGCGGCGGATCAGCATGCGTCGCGCAGGGAAGAAAATTCGAATTAAGCATATTGTTCCAACCTTCGACCGTCCAACGCTTGTTTAATCCGTCCATGCTGGCTTCGTATCCTGTCTAGTACGCCCTCACATACCTAGTTCTCGGAGGTGCTTCAAGTACCAGAACTATAGCCACGGAATCAGTCTTGTCGTGCCCGACCCACCTGAGCTCACTGCGCACGTGCTGACCACACCAGTGATGACTGCAAAAAAGAACAAGTGAAAAGTCCACACTGTGGCAAACCACCCTCTGGTACTCACATGCATGAGCTGCATTCAAAAAGGGCAAAGAAAAAAATTACACCATCTTCACGTGGGGATCCATGAGGAGGATGCAAAGCATCAGAGGGTTTCCGTGTAGGTTCCCTTGTGTTGCCGTTATGTTGTTTCATTGTTCGGAGCACGAATGGGAACGTAGTGTGAACCCCCATGTAGAGACAGAGAAATGTAGAGAAATGTAGGGAAAGCGAAGAGACCAACACCCGCGTCCCCTGATCGAACACCTCCTGGTTCTCGTTTTTCTTGATTGCGCGCTCACGCTCCTACCGCGCTGTCCGCCCTCTTCGTCCTCCTCTGTGGTTGAGCTGCAAGGCGCGTGGCGCTTCCCGCCACAGCTTTTCCGCAGGAAATTGATCATCCTCCTCTAAAGTTTTCAGTTCGTCGTTTTCATTGATGTTCAGCTTCGCATTCTTTCGTTGTATCAGTAGCTTCTTGGCGTATTTTGAATGACTGAAGGACATAAGGCGCGTTCGCAGCACATGCTGCCGTCTCGGTTTGTAGCCCTGTGGAGAGAGCGCCACGTACGTCCCGTTGCGGCCAGAGAGTCGTGGGACCGAAACCGGGCGCCACCTAACTACTTCTTTTTATAGCGGACTGCGCTAGTGAACTGCGGTAGCGGACCTAGGGCCTCAAGCACGATGCTCCAGTGCTGCGCCTACGGCCTCCAGCAGGATCTCTCGTGCTGTGCCTAAGGCCTCAAGCACGAACTCAGTCTAGATAAGTGATGATCTGGCTCCATCCCGGGCATCTGCAAAACAGCAGAAGGCTGCTCCTGCGCTCACTGCTGTTGCAGCAATGTCCAGTGCTGTGGCTGCGGCCTCTAGCACAGACAGTGTCTCCACTTAGAGTTCTCCTTCGGAAACCTTGGATGAAGCCATGGATTTCTCTCCAAGTACACCTGCTCCTGAAACACAGCAGGAGCCCCGCAGTTCCGCTGGTCGCGGTAAATCAAATAAATCGAAGTCACCCAAGATCACTACACCGGGAACTACAGCAGAGTTTGTTGCTGGGCTAGTTGGTGCTTATTAAGTTTAGAAGAAACCAGCTGAACATGGAAACGAAGGACTAAGTGTTAACAAAAACTGACAGGGATACTGCTGGCCCTGTTATTTTTTGTTAACATTTAGTCCTTTGTTTTTATGTGTAGCTGGTTTCTTCTAAACTGGGCATTAACTCGGCTAACTAGGTAAACTATTCGAAGGGCCCCAGAAACACAACTTCTTCACTAATGACTTTTAAATGGAAAAAGAACATCTCATGATCAGTATTTCTTTTCTCTTGGTATTTATGGCTACTGAAAGTATTGTCTAGTGGAATTGTAGGGGGCTGTAAACAACCTTGACGATATGTTTATTATACCCTCAACTAACAATCCAAAAATATTGTGCCTCCAAGAAACACACGTACGCCCATATCAGACAAATTTTTAACACAATACACTATATCTCCTAATGACCGACTGAACTACCCCCAGCCGACTGGTTGGGTGGCAATAATAGTACCAAAATCATTTGCTTGTCATCACCTGCAGCTACAAACCTCACTTGAAACATGTGCTGTTAAAGAATAATTTTGATAGACCACTAACAGTGTGTTACCTTTATATTCCATCGGCCTCTCGCCTATCCAGTGCCGAATTCGAAGATCTCATCAATGAGCTACCTGAACCCTACCTAATAACTGGGGATTTTAATGCCCACAACCCTATATGGGGATCTGCGTGAGCTGACGTGCGGGGGCGGCTTAATAAAAACTTCATCACATCATCCGAAAGTTCCATCTGTAATAAGAAACTTCCAACATACTAAAACACGTCCCACAACACCTATTCTGCAATATGCCTGGCAATTGGCTTCGCAATGTTACGGCCAATCTGTGAGGGGAAAGTAATGAATAACCCCTATGGCAGCGATCATTTCCCCGTGAAACTTCTAGCTATAAGAAATAACTTTCAAGATACCGACTCACTTCGAACTTTTAAAGAACATGCAGCTGACTGGAAAACATTCAAAGAACATTCTAGACTAACCCCTTCGCTAATAAGTCATTTAGATGTTGAAGACGCAAGTTCACTTATTACGGCCTACATTCTTGCTTTTGCTGAAAAACCCATTCCCGAGACCACTCTTAAAGCCCTCCCCAAACCTATACCATGCTGGAATGAGGAGTGTAAGCGTGCACGTTGCGAACAGAATGAAGCATGGACACTCTTACGCCGCTATCATACTGCAGACAACCTGCTCAATTTCAAACGAGCAAAAGCCAAATGAAAGCGGACACGGCGCTTAGCAAAAAATGAAAGTTCGACAAGGTTTATATCGTCTATCAACTATTACACACACTCTCGCAAATTATGGACTAAAATAAAGAAACTAAAAGGCTACAAGACTAATCCTATTCCCCTTGTAAGTAGTGTGGGTAACAAAATAAAAGACCACGCAGACGCTCTCGGCAAACATTTTGAACACGGATGTTGTAAATTGTATTTGAATATCGCGCTGAACCGTCACGTCGTTGGAGTGAGCCGCGCAAGGAAGACGACGATGAGGAGGAGCTCTACATCAAGCACGCAACGCGAGCTGCACTTTTGCTTTGTCTTCGAAAAAAAGACACGACGACGCTTGCTGCTATGGTTGCCGGGTTTTGCGTCTCTTTTCTTCGGCGCCACTAAAGCCGAAGCGCGCTTTTCCCACATCGAATTTTGGTGCCGAAACCCGGGAATCAAGCTCGCGGCACGAGCCTTTTATTCCCGACGTGGGTGAGCTGCACTTCGAGCTGGACCGGCATGGAACGAGCGAAGCACAAGCGGGCCTCACGACGAGCCATGAACTCAAGGATCATCAATGAAGTCAACCAGGTCCTGCAGTCGAATCAGTTCGACCTTTCGGGACTTCGAATTCTGCAAGGACGCCTGAGTGCCAGCAACTTAGATCTTCGAGACCTGAACAACGAAGTTGAAGGAAACCTTACCGACGACCCAGTGGCGGACGACTGCGACGTGGTCATGCAGTACGACAACGCCGCGAACAGCACGTTGGCATTGCTCGAGCACCACATTGAAGTACTGCAGACCGCTGCAACGCCTCCGTCTTCGTTCCACCTTCAGCCGGGGCCACTGCGTCTTCAGAGACAGCACTTAGCGGACACCAACTCCCAACGCGTGTGTTCGGAGCGAGGCTTCCGAAGTTGGAGCTTTTTCGATTTGACGGCGCAGTGACAAAATGGCAGCCCTTTTGGGAAATGTTTCGGCATTCAGTGCAAGAGAACACAAAGCTATCCAACGCTGATCGCTTCCACTACTTGATCTCCCTACTGGATGGATCTGCTGCGCAAGCTGTTGCTGGCATTCAGGTGACCGACTCCTGCTATAATGTGTCGCTCGAAATTCTCAAGCGCCGGTTTGGGAACGTTAAAATATTCCAGCACAAATACCTGGAGAATTTGCGAATGCTCAAACCTGTTAGCTCAGTCAGCAACGTGCCTGCTTTGCGGAAGCTTTTGGACACGGTGGAGCTGAACCGGAGGGGCCTGCATAGCTTGGGAATCACAGAGGCTTCGTACGCAGCTACGCTGAACGAGGTGCTGCTCAAAGTTATCCCAGCCGACATTGTGGTAGACTACTACAAAAAAGAAAGCACGGAAAATGCCACAGGAACTACCTAGGCTTCGTCTGATGAACTCGACAGGCTACTCAAGTTTCTCTGAATCGAGGTCGAGTGCCGAGAAAAGACTTCCCTCCTCAACGATTGGTGGAAGCCATCTGAACGCGATGCCCCAGTCTTTAACCGGGCCCCAAAGAAGCAGACTCTGACTCCTGCCGCGGCGTGTCTTCAGAACAAGACGAACCCTCTTCCCTCGTCTTACCTTTTCTGCTCCGCCACGCAGCACAAGACTGAGGACTGCACGAGCGACATGACCCTGGCAGAGAAGCGCAACCAACTGGCGTCCGACGGTCGTTGCTTCCGGTGCACGGCTAGAGGTCATTTAGCCCGTGATTGCCGACGAAGAGTGCTATGCCAGACATGCAAACGGCGACACGCCTCAACTATTTGCACCACTCATTATGTGAAGACATCGTCATCGAACAGTGCTCAAAGGTCCAATGCTACGATGCGGGTCGCCACCCAAGGCTCTTCAGCTCCTCGTCTAATAAATGACGTGCTACTCCACATGTTTCGAGCATGGATGACGACGCCGGAACGTTGTTGTTACATACGTGGAGTACTCGATAATGGGAGCCAAAGAACGTTCGTGAGAGAGAGTGTTGTTTCTAAGCTGAAGCTTCCTGCTGTCGCCAAAACCGAACTTGCCATCAGTGCTTTTGGTAGAACCAGCGGCCCGAACTGTCGGTACAAAATAGAAAAGCTTGTGCTCCGCAGTCAGCACGCCAGCCTGACTGTCGACATTGAAGCTATCGTCGTGCCCTTCATATGCGAATAGATGGCTGAACCACCCAGTGATATCCCGTTTCTACAAGCCATGGCTGCCGATGGAAAACATCTGGCGGACGAAGTCGTATATCCCGGCATTATTTATGAGTCAGGCGTGAGTGTTCTCATTGGCTCAGATCAATTCTGGAAGTTGATTTCGAGTACCAGAGAAACTAAGTGGGACGAAGACAACCCTGCATTGATCGCAACTAGCACAAAGATGGGCTGGACTCTGCAAGGCCCTTTACCTAGCGGTGAGGTACACGCAACAAAGCGAGCAGCCAAGTGTGCGTTCTTCAGACGAATTCCCCCTTTAGCGGCGAGATTTTCCCGCCACTTCAAAGAGTTCTGGACCTCCAAGACCCAAGTCATCAGGTGAATTTCTCCGACACGGTCAGTCCGGACGACCTAGCCAGCAAAGGCGTGTCTGCACAGAGCCTGTTTGTGATTCACATGTGGCGACATGGCCTGAATGGCAAGCTGGTACCGAAGAATCGTCACCGCAAGGCAACGGTATTTCCAGAGAGTCGTCGGATATTGTAGGTGACTTTTCCCAGGGAACCCGCACTCATGACCTGCAACCTTTTTTGGAAAATCATGGGATCCTAAGATTGAATACACGTTCTGACAACGTGGTGGCTTCAAAAGAGGCAGTCTGCCTGATCCTGCAACCCCCCAATCATCATTGCCGGAAGCTCATCATCGACAGCATGCACCGGATCATGCCCATAGTGATATCAACAGCATTCCTGCGGAACTGCGTGAACAGTTTTCGGTTATTGGGCAGAGAATGTGTAGGTAGTGTCATTTTTAAATCAAAGTGTCTGCTGGTACAGCTGTTGTGCCGTTGGAGTTGGGGAAGGAAACTTGGAACTTTGTCGGGCGCGAAGCAAATTGTAAACTGTAGATAACCACGGTGCACTTATCGATCGATCATCATGTTTGGGCTTGCAAAGTCGTTTACCAGGAGGTAGCGAAATGACGAGGCAAGTAGCTGTGCTGCCCGTTTTAGTTGGGCGAGTGAACTTTGTCGGGCGCGGAGGATGTTGATTTTACAACAACGTATTCAGTTCCACCCATTACACACAAACATTTTTACAGCACAAGAAATCACCTGAGCGCAGCAACTTTTTGTGAACCAACGCTCAATTGAGGAACACAATGCCCATTTACGATGGCCGAACTTATTACTGCACTGTCCACATGTGGTAAGTCAGCCCCTGGTACTGACAGCATCTGCTATGAGAGGATCAGGATCACACACAATACTACACTCTATACAATACTTTCTCTCTTTAAGAAAATATGGCGAATAGGCCGCTTTGCAAGAGCATGGAAAGGGACAATCGTTGTACCTCTTCTAAAAGAAGGGAAAGAACCCTGTTTTGCGGCTAGCTACAGGCCTATTCCTCTGACCAGCTGTTTATGTAAGCTATTTGAAAAAATAATAAACCATGTACGTTTTTTTACTTTCTTACTTTCTGAAGTTTTTTGATGTTTTTTGACAAAAATAAGGCAGGGTTTAGGTCTGGGAGATCAACTACAGATAATCTGGTTGCGTGTGAATCATATGATAAAAATGCTTTGTCCATAAACAGCACTGCTTCTCTGCGTACTTTGGCATGGAGAAAGCCTACGATAGAACGTGGCGATATGGGCTCTATTGGACTTGCAGTCCTTTGGCCTTAGTGGCAGTATTCTCAAGGTTATTAAAGACTATTTGTCCCATCGCACATTTCGCGTCCGTGTGGGGACTGCCTGTCAAGAACATTTGTTCAAGAAAGTGGCGTAACCCAGGGAGGAGTGCTGAGCTGTGCATTATTCATTGTTAAAATGAGTTTTCTTAAAACTGTGCTGCCTCGAACTGTTTCACACTCTGCTACGTTGAGAATATCCATGTTAGCTATAAATCCTGTAATCTATCAATATCTGAACGTCAAATGTATTGAAGTGTCACCAGTCTGGTTGCATGGGCTGAACAAAAGGACTTTCAGTTTAACGCTGATAAAAGTTCTGTTTTTGTCTTCACTAGGATACGCGGTGTTCAACCTCTTCCTTGTATCACATTAGAAGATCAGCCCTCAACAATGAAAACGGAACACAGGTTCATAAGTATTTTAGTCGACCACAAGCTCACATTCATGCAACACATTAAAGTACTAAAAGTAAAATGCCGGAAAACAATGAACATTTAAAATGTACTACCTCATCAGTCCTGGGGAACGTATTCAAAATGTCGGCTGATAATTTTTAATAGTGTTGCTAGCTCACGAATAGACTACGCCTGCATTTTATAGCAGTCAGCAACCAAAACGCACTCAAAATATTGGACCCAGAATACAACTTGGGGCTTCGCTTGGCCACAGGTGCATAACGAATGAGTCCTGTTCCATCCCTTCATCTCGAATCAAATCAGTGGTCTCTAGGGTACCAGCGCTCCTACACTGCTCTGATGTATACCGCAAAGATCACTTCTCTGAAGGAACACCCTCTGAATACCATAATGAAAAATAACACAACTGATCATCTCTTTGAAAATCGACCATTCATAGCTCCACCTTTTCCGCTGACAGTGTCACACCTAGTCAGCGAGTTCGAAGTTCCTCTTACTGATGTCTAGTCTACCTCTATCTATGATTTGGTCACTCGATGGGACAATTTCCCAATTGACTGTGACATGTCCTTTAGAGAAATACAAAAGAATAATGTCCCAAAATTTGTCATCACTCAGCATTTTCTGTTCCTCCATGACAAATACAAGGCAGCTGAATTTTACACAGATGATTATAAAACTACCACAGCCGTATCCTGTGCTGCAAATGGCCCCATACTTAAGAGAGAGAGAGAGAGAGAGAGAGAGAGAACAATCTTTAATGAGTCTGGCGATGTCAGCCGAGCTAAACCGCCTGGCTTGCTATGCCAGATGAATGCTGTGACAATGATGATTATAATGATGAAGAGGAACACATGATTTGAACTATTTACAAATTCTGATCAAGGCTTGGGGCTTTTAGAAAGGTCATTAAAGCTTTTGTGGCACGAAAGGCACGTTTGGAAGAATTCCAGGGACCTAATACGTCTCTCAGTTCTACCCCTACGGAGAGCGGCCGGCCCAGAGACACTGCAAGGCACAATCTTTGTGTACTAAATCGCGCACAGTCACAAATGAGGTGTTGCAGATCTTCACGGACACCACACTGTGGGCACAGAGGCGAGGTGGACTGATTGATTTTGTAGCAGTAGTATCGCGTGTAGGCGACGTTCAACCGCATGCGGTGGAGTACTGCTTCATCATGCTTCGATATTCCAGGTGGCATGCTAAAGTTGCAGTGCGGGTCGATAGAGTGGAGGGGTGCGTAATGATGGGATGCGTCTGTCCATATCGACGCTGCATGCTCCATGCCACACTGGATGCAAGTGCTGAAGCATCTTTCCGAGAAAATGGTACCGGTACTTGTGGTCCACGTTTGGTATGCGCTATGAATGCTGGAGCGTCCGCCTTCACATTTCCAGTTATTCCGCAATGGGCAGAAACCCACTGGAGTGTTATATGATAAGGCGCCTGCAGAGATTGAAGATGCAAAGAATGTACATCAAGCACAAGCTGATCATTGGGAAAAGACGCCAAACATTTCAGTGGAGCCCGACAGTCCGTGAAGATGGCCCACACGCGTGCAGACTGCTCGATGATATAAGCCAAGGCCAGCCACCGAGCTGCGAGTTCGGTAGCCGTAGATGAGGTTTTGTGGCTTAGAATGGCACTCAGGGTGGTGCGAGATGAAGGTATCCACACCGCGACAGTGGATGATGTGGATGACACCGATCCATCAGTGTACAGATGTGTGTGTATTCCGTATGTGTAGTGGATATATTCAAGGGCAAAAAACCGCAGAGCGGCAGGCGGAATAAGCTCCTTGCTTGAAATTCCGGGCACTGTGGTCACTATTTTTATCGTTGGGAACATCCAGGGCGGATGCAGCGGAAGAGCTGGCGGCTGGTAATGATGAGTCAGGAAGTCACGCACTTCAGGGACCGAACTTGGCGCTAAAGGGTGATCACATTGCCTTTCCACAATCCGCAGTCCTTGCCACAGTCGCACGCGAAGAAGGTCCTGCGCGCCGAGAACCAAGGGTGACAGGCGTCGGCACTCCATCAGTGTTCCCACAGTCGACGTAGTTCTCGAGACACCAATGCAGGTCCTCAGTATCTGTGCTTGCGTGGATTCTATAGCCTTAATCGTTCCTTTAGAGAGAGGGGCCAATACAGGGATGCTGTAACGTATCAAACCAACGCAGAGCGTTTCGTATAGCCGAAGGAGGGAGTTAACAAAGCAACCGCCGGAGTTACTAAAAAGCATACGGAATATGCGGGCGATTGATGAGAGCTTCTCCTTGAGATGGCGGACATGAGGTGACCAGGTGAGCGACCTGTCGAATGTCACCCCCAGAAACCTATGGTAGGAAACGTATGGGATGTCATTGCCTCCAACAGTGAGCCCGTAGTGCGTGAGGTCCCGCTTCGTAAAAGCCAACGCTGCACATTTTTTTTGCCGAGATTTCCAATCCTCGTGCTGCCAAGAACGCTGCAATGGAGTCGATTGCTCGCTGCAGTCTCGACCGTAGCACACGCCTGTTACAGCCAGAGCTCCATATGCAGATATCATCCGCGTACAGAGAGATTTCTACCGACTGCGGCAAGCATTTCTCCAGGCCTATCATGGAGATGTTGAGCAGCGTGGGGCTTATCACCCCTCCTCAAGGAACACCTTGGGTCACTCTGTATGGTGCTGAGTCGCCGCTTTCTGTGGCCTTCTAGACGTAGCTATCGGAAAGGTAGTCTGATAGCCATGAATACATCCGGCCTCCGATACCTGAAGATTTCATAGCCGAGCGAATAGCTTCATGCGCTACGCATTCATAGGCTGATTTGATCTCCAGGAACACGACAATGGTGATGTTTCGCCTATATTTGGCTTGTTTGATTCTGGTTGCAAGCGCGATGGCATTATCAATGCTGCTGCGGCCTTTGCGGAAACCAGACATCTGTGGCGGGTATACATTTCTGACTGTCAGATCCCAGTCCAAGCGATATAGCACCATCTTCTCCATCAGCTTGCCTACACAGCTCAGGAGGGCTATGGGACGATAGGAGTCGATGGCAGTTGGAATTTTCCCTGGCTTGAGAACAGGTGCAATGCGAGCGTGTTTCCATTTTGGCTCTAAAAGGTCAGTCTCCCACGAGCGATCAAAAATGTTTGGGAGGAACCTTTTCCCCTTTTCGCCTAAATGGGACAGGGTTGTATAAGTAACCCCGTCCGGACCTGGGCACGTGGATTTTTTGATGGAGGTCAGTGCCGCAAGCAGTTCTGCCATTGAGAATGGCATGGCCATTGAAGACGACAACTCTGGGGAATCGTCACTCGGGGCGAAGATGGTGGTAGCACAGGTGTCGGCGCCGTGGTAATTTTCCTACAGAAGGCGTTCGCAACGTGCAGATCAGTCGTGTTCGTGCTGAGTGCAATGGAGTTAAATGGGTGCAGTTGAGTTTGTGGGGTCCGCAGTCTCCACCACCCCCTACTTAATATGTCCAAAACAATGAACGTGAACACAACTACGTTCACTGCAGAGGCTTACGGTATTCTACTAGCTTTGAACCACATTCTTCAAAACAAAATAAAGAACTCAGTTATATACACGGACTCTCTGAGTGTCGCCTCAAATCTTTCATCTCGGAAGGTCAGCAGAAACCCTAGTGTTATTTCGGTTTTGAGAGCTCTCTACTCGGCTTATGGCCTGGGACTTGTTGTCACAGTCTGCTGGGTTCCTGGTCACTGCGGCATTCCTGGAAATGAAGCTGCTGACCGCAGTGCTGCAGCTGCCACCCTTCGAAGCATCATAGACATAAACGAGGTGCCATATCAAGATCAGAAACCTTTTCTAAAAAAGAAGCTGCCCGAGCACCGGCAGCAACAATGGGACAGGGAAGTATAAAATAACCTACAATAGAAACGCCTCCTGCTGAACAACACGACAAATTTGTAGAGGTAGCAATCGGCAGCTTAAGGATTGCTCACACACAATCACACACTAATACCTATTAACAGACGCAAACAAGCCGCAGTGCCATAAATGTGGGAGTCCGCTTTCTGTCCTTCATATGCTGATTGAGTGTAACATGTGCAACTTTGAACAGAAACGTCGTTTTAATGAAGCTTACACACATAACATTCATTGCACCCTTCGTTATTTTTACCAGACTATTCCATGTTCTCTTACAGAAAAGTTTTTAGTCCCCTAGCAGATAGAGACTTTTTAAGATACGTATGATATAGCCCATAACCACACCTGTGTTCATTGTGTGTTTTAAACCGGTGGTGGTGCCAGAGGCTTTACACATTAGGTGCTTGCACTCACTGTTTTAATATTACCCTACCAACCATTTCTCTTAGTATACTGACTATGCATATGGCCCTATACACCAACCTCCGACTAAAGTTTTTAAACTAGTGCCTCCTTCACAAATCCCTCTCATCTCTTTCACCATTGTCATGGTGCTCTTTGCTATTCCCGGCCTTACGCCAATAAGCACAAAATCATCATAATGAACGTAATTTGCAAACGCTTACTTCCGCGCTGACCTGTAGTGCGTCTGCATTACATTTGCCTTTCAGTTTAGAAGCCGCTGTAATTTTCATTGCGTTGTGTTTTGAGAAACTTCCGTTTTCCTTTCCAGAATTTTGTGATCTCATGAGACTATCATATATTTACAACTCACCGTCGAATAGACAACGTCACCAATTGGCTGTCTTTGTTACTTAACTCTGTCCTTACTCTATCTACCTATTCCTTAGAAGGACTATTGTAGCATCCTCTGCTTTTATCTCCCGTCAATTTCTTTATTCATGTAATCGTAATACCGTTATATCAATTTATACCTTGCAAAAATAAGCCCTCTTCTTCAGGGTAGGAGGAAAAATATCGTCGGTAATTTTTACATCATTTGAGCTAAAACTAGTTTAAAAAGAAAGAGATGTTAATATGTCTCTGGTGTGGTGCGTGGTAGCTGCATGTGTTGATATAAGCAGTATCGGTGACGCGTTCTACAGTTAAGCTTTTCAGAATTGCATGCCAGAGACTGGTGGGAATGTGCTGATAGCAAACGGGGTGTTTGATGTCTTTCTTATTCTCGGTCTATTATCTAAGCAGTGAGCAAGGAAAAAGTGAAGCTTTACAGCAGCTTGGTGTGCAAAGGCGTTCATTGCATTTTGCTACTAGGTCTGTTTTTGGGTAACTGGTTCGGCCGAGTGCTGGGACTGTGGGTTCCGTGTGCTGGTTTTACTATTGCTGGCACCTATTACGCAAGGCATTGGCAGCTCAAGGCAGAGCCTGTGCAGATAGAACATTTAAATTTGTAAAATTTCCTTTAATAACTGGCTACGGCGTTCCCTTGGACGAGCCAGGCTGTCCAAACATTTATTTTCCTAACACGAGACGGAGGGAAAACTTTGGTGGGCGCAGGTTCGGCTTCTCTTTTCTTCAATATTGTCATTTGCAAATGCGGCCACTTGAAGTTAGTTTTAACGTGCGATCACTTGTAAATGACTGGGAAGGGTAAATGGCGGGGTTTTAGAATATGTTGCTCACATCAAGTAAAGTTGTAGACTGGGCTAGTTGGTAATTCATAGCAAACAAATGTAGCGCAGCAGAAACACAACAGACGGATAGAATACACGGAAAAGTGCTCACTTCCAACTGATTCTTTATTCACAAGACGGCAAATATATATGCTTAGCCTTCGCAGACAAAAAACGTGGGAAACAAAAACAAAACAACAACAAAAAAATGCTGACAAAGAAAGATCGAGTACACCCAACACGCGCCAAACATCTTCACAATGACAGTGGCCTGTCGCGCATAGCATCACATTGTAGAAAATGTAATTCACGCTCAGATAACGCAACCGACGGTGTGCTAACACAGTCGTTTTTTTTCCGCGCTATCTGAGCTGCCTCAAGGCACGTTTTATACATCAAGGCACGTTATTTATCAAGGCACGTTTTATGTTTTTCAACAATAGTGCAGGCCATAATTAACACCAAACCTTACTGTGAAAACATTACTTAGCCTGTAAGCCAAATGTGCTCGTAAAACGCCTACTCTTGAACACAACAAAGAGTTTCAAAATGAACAAAAACAACGGCTTTTAAGCAGAACGAAGGAGGGTACAGAAAGACAGCTCTAAGGTTTGTGAAAACTGTAGACGTCTAAAAGTATTTCTACCTCAACTGAACAGGTACTTAGTAAAAAAAACACAAGAATTTCAATGTTACGCAACCAAGCCTAACGAAGATGACACCTGTGCAGAGGGGTAATCGTGGAAGCCGGCAAGCAGCCGGCGAGGAGGCGCTGTCCCGCTTGCTCACCAGCCAGGGCACGTCATGGGTAACGCGGAAGCGCGGCCATCCAATCGGACGGCAGGGCAACTGGCATGACGTCATTCGGGAGGTGACAAGAGGCGCTCAGGAAGCGCGCGGGAGAGACTCGACGAGGCGACCACCACAGAATCAGGAGCAGAAGCAACCGGATCGTCTAAGCTAGTCTCATTTAGCCTCGTTCCCCGGTAGATCCGGAAACAACCGACTCGGCCGCTCAAGCAACGCGGGACCCCTCAATGACGGAGAAGACGGGAGCTCGAGGGTGTTTTGGATAATAAATAACTCCAGAGGATTACCGCCCGTTGTCTTGGACTCTTGTCTACCTCCCCTTTCTTCGCCGTTGCCACGGCTTCATTGTGTGCGGGATTCCCAGAGTGTTACCCCCGCAACACAACCAAGAATCCTGGAATATTGTAAACCCAAAGAACAAGAGGTACCGGTCCTGAAAAATGCAATGGCGTAGACGCTATCTTTGAAGAGTGCACCAAGGAATTTAGCCAAGCCTTTGCTCAAGGTTTCACCGCGGACCTGCCTGCCAGTGACTGTTTGAACGTGCCGCACCAGTACGCAGGCAACTGTTTCACACCGATTGTAATTATAGCCCATGGCAGGGCCTGCGACATTTACCGCCTAGCTTCCGAAACTAGCCCTGAACCTGATAATACCACTGCAAAGCTCCTCAAATTAACTAGCCCCACTCAGCTTACCAGCTTTCGCTATTATTCCAACAATCACTCGATTCAGGTTGCTTGTCAGAAGAATTCCCTCACAAACTACATTTTTTTAAATCCGGCAACAAGACTGCTCGCATAAACTCTATGCATATTTCACTTACCTAAATCAGCAGCAAGTGTCTTTAAACGTATTTTTTTAACGCACACAGTCAGCTACCTCAACGGAACAACTTGTTTGACATCAAGAAACATGGGTTAAGGAAAAAGCTTTCTTGTTAAACTTAATTTTTGGGTTTGTTACAGACTTCCACGTTTCGCATCACTGTTGCTTGGCACCGATTCCATCTTTATTGTTTCATCGTAGGCTTTTCATCGAGTTCCCTATACGACCTACTTATTGAAATTAGAAACCTTAATCTTGATGGAAGCACAACTGGAAAACACCTTGCTAACAAGCCAGTGGCAATTATGAAATTATGTGGCCATGTCTCTAGCCCTGTGGGTGTTTCGTCTGGTTTCTCTCAGGGTATGCGCTCGACCCTCTTCTGTAGATATTTATGTCAATATTATAGTTTGTAATCTGTTTTAACAATTTGCTTATTCACCGACGACTGCGTGATTTACAGAAAAACAAAAACAAGCTAAATTACTGCACTCAATCTCAATTTATCAACATCGTCTAAATGGTGCAAAAGACTGCAAATGCAACTAACTGCAGAAGGAACTGAACACGTGCGATTTTCTTCGGTAGCGAGCTCATACGCCTGTAGTTGTTTAGTAAATCATTTAGAAAAATCAGACAATTTTCTCCGTTAAATACCGTGAAGTTAAATACCACTTATGTTGTATTCACCTTTGATTTAAGCTGGCCTACTCATATAGAGCCAGCGTAGTGGAAAACATTGAAAAACTTTGTTCAAGCGTTGGCTTCATCTTGCTAACTCCGATACGCATCTTCACGCTCACAATACTCTCATTCGCCCTGCTTTAGATTATGCGGAAATAATATGGCATCCTGACAAAATTGGCCTCATTAACGCGATTTAATCAGTACGAAATAAAGCCGGTCGATTTATTCTTTGTTCATTCTCCCAACACCAACGCGAATCTGCTCTAAAGTACCAATTGAATCTTCCTCCTCGCACTTTGCGCAGGCAATTTTCAAGCTTACCTTTTTCTCATGCGCTTTATTATAAGGCTCCGTTTATTCGCAGGAAAGACGTGAGAATTACCATCGGCACTTTTTCGCGGTAGTTCCCACGAAGTACTGGCAGGCCTAAAATTAGCTTAATATTAATGCTTCTAGTAAACTAGCACAACAAAACTTACTTGTAATTTGCACGGGTAGCTAATGATAGTCCCGCACCACGACCACCTTATAATCTGTCAAAATTCGAGTGCTTCATTTAACGTAACATAAACTAACGTAACCTAACCCAACCTACCCAAACTTTAGTAATGCTACCCAAAGTAAACTACCTAACTTAACCCGACCTAACCAATCGCAACTACAACGAATCTAACAAAGCTCAACCAACTGAACTTCACTCGAAACAACACAAGCTATCTCAAACTTAACCCAACCTAGAAGTCATGTGCGTCGATAGCGTGGTAATAACATGGTAGGAATACCCAGAGCGTAAACATTTTCGGACAAAATCAAAATGAACGAAAACTGAAATTTAAAAAAGTTCACCCGCGTGAGATTCCAATCACAATCTTTCCATTCGAAAGCAGAAAATTTACCATAGCACCACTGGAGGAGACATGCGATTGAGTTTTGGCGGAATGTTTGTCGCAGTGAAGCTTTGGGTGGCGCCCTTAGCCAAAAAGTGGCGACTGGCTTGCAAAATACCCTAAGCCATTAGAATCGACGCTACCGTAATACAATCCGACGGTCTACGTTCGAAATTTTGTGTTTTCAGCACAATATACGTCTCCACGCGTCGACCATGGTTACACAGTTTGTTCAACCTTCCCGTGAAGAAAAAATATCAGTATTTTACTCGTCTAGTAGCAATCAGTACTAGAATTTTTTGCCTTCGAACATTGGGACGTTAGCGCATCCGTCGGTCTCTGAAACCGCACTTCTTTTCTGGAAACAATGCTTAATTTGTTTTGCATTATGTTTCCTTTATTCTCCTTTTTTTATGTTGTAATACTGCTGTTTCCTCGGGGTACCATATTATATCGCTTGATATTGGTTAGTATATGTAATCTTGCTTTGTTTACAATGTTTAGAGGTGTACTTGCCCGCGTAAGTCCTGCATACCTATTGTATTTGTGTGGTATTCTTTTGTTCGCATGCCTTTGAAATCCCATTTTTGTGAATTTTGCCTACGTCACCCCACCTATGTTATGCCAACACGGTCCATTACAATAAATAATTAGGTAAATAAATAAATATATAAATAAAAAAATAAATAAATAAATAATAAATAAATTACCAAATAAATAAACGAAAAGAAAAAAAAGCTTTGCTAGATCATGGAGGCTGTTACAGACGAACACGTTTCGAAACCCGGTTGCGGTCCCTCCGGAAAATACTCCGGGGACTGAAACCTGTGCCCAAGTCGAGCGGACATCAACTACATCTTCTGGTCGTGCCCCGCAGGCCGAATCAAAATACTGCAGCCAATGCTAGAATTAACTGGTTTACGGCAACGAAAGGGGAGCAATGGGAGACCCTTTTGATCAGGCTCGACTCGTAAGCGCAACTTCAGTTCGTCCGGATGGCCGAAGGCGCCGCCAGAATCCAAGGACTTCTGGCAGACGGAAGAGGAAGAGGGAAGGAATCCGAGTAGAAAACACCACCTTCTTCTTCGACCCTGTCCTTTTTAGTCCCATCACGGGGTACAATAAAGTAGCTATTACAGTACTGCGTGTGGAAAACAAACGCAGCTATCCTGAGTGTGAACTATGCTAATACAGAGGAGCTGTCCCAGGCAGCACAGGACTGTTCGGCCTAAATCAATCCGGTGACTTTGGCCGGTGATTTTCTGCCCGGCCTTTTTCCGGCAGCCATTATCAGCCCGTGTCTAAATGTGGGCCTTTTGGCCGTATACGGCTGTACTTCCATGTCTTTCCAACGGCCAGTGTCCGTCGGCCAGTCGACAGGCTTACGTTCATTCGGCCAGATTCCAGCCGTACGGCTTCGGCCATTCCTAATGCACCCATGAACGGCAGAAGCACGGCAACCGGAGGACAGCGGAGATGCGGTCGTCGGACTCCAGCCGGACTAAAGCTGCCGAAAATACGGCCGTGCTACAGGCATAGGAGTTCAGCCAGAGCACCTTATCTGTACTGGGGCCGGGCAGTGCATGTTGCGCAAGCAGATGACTCAGTCGCGCTGTGTAGCAGCACAATCCTAGCATTTTGGGTCAAATTGAGCCACATCAAAGTGAGCCCGCGCGCAACCACAAGCCGTCCTGCCTTCAGCGCCGCCTTGCCTAATTATCAGAGTCAGTTGACACCAAAATTCATTTAATAAACAGTGCTCACATATCGTCATTTCTTTAATTGCTGTGCCTCTTTTACTGTCGAATACAGAAAATATTTAGTTCTTTGTAGAGCGAAAATAGGTGTATCGTCCATGTCCTGATATCTTCTGTGGGGCGGCTTACCTGCATATGGGAAAGGAGGGGGGGGTGTACGGTGTTGAATTTCACAAAGAGGAAAGTGCCACTTTTAGCCAATTTCATTGAGGACAATATTCCTGAGCACATTTATTCTATGACTAAATCAACCATTTTTGCAACAGTTGCTTGACCAGTTTTGTTTTATATAAAACCGACGCGAACGCCTTTGCGAAGCGTCTTGGTACTCCACAAAAACTGAGGTGCATCCCCTATAATTTCTTCACACAAAATATATGTCAAGTACTTGCCCCTGTTCCTTGTAAAAACTCCCACCTCCCCTAGCGGGCACCCCTGTGTAGATGCGACGCATAGGGGGTTCACGTCGCAGCGTTGGAGAGCGGAGGAACTGCGCTGGAGCGATGGAGCGGAGCGGCACAGGCACCGCGTTTTATAGCGCGCATAACGGTGAGGGGACGCGCCGGCGCCAGTGCGTCGGCCGCGGCTATGACGCAACACAATCCAACACAATCCACTTTATTTCAATTCAATCCAAATCCAATCCAATACAAGCCAAGCTAATCCATTCGAATCCAATCAAATGCCCCTCGCGAGAGAGTGTTCGCTATCGGAGAGGAGAGGGGGTGAGCGGCGGAGAGCCCAGCTCGCGCGGCGAGGAGTATGGGGGAGGGGCGGACGCCGACGACAACGCCGACAACGCCAGATGCAGGGACAAGGCGAGTGAATGAGATGCAGTCACCTCTAAAAACTTTTTCTACTCGATCAACTTTTCTGATGATGTTTCACAGGGCTGATCGTAGGAGAGATCGAACTAGTGCTTTCATTTTCCTTTTTTATGTTGTTTTCAGGCCTTACGTGCACACCACTTAAGCCCAAAAGAAGTTCACTTTCCTCTAATGTCATACTACGACAAAAAAATTCTTGACGCGTTCCGAATGACGCCTTGATTCAGGTGGCTGCAGTTCTATCCCTCTGTGTTCAGGCAAGGAAAGGTGTAAGACTACAGTTTAAGAATTTGTTTAAATCCAATAGCATAGCAGTGGTGGTATTAATACATCAAACCTTGCATACTGCAACGAATAACACAATACATATTTCATTGCTCAAGTCTGAATGCGTAAGGTTTTCAACCCGTTGGAGACGAACTTGCGGCTACACAAGTTTATTTATTTATTTATTTATTTATTTATTTATTTATTTATTTATTTGATAACTGATTGGCTTTGCACGCATTAAAGAAGGAAGATACATAACACTAAGCATCAAATATAAGACCAAAACAAAATATTTCCACGAAGTGAAGTGAAAAGCGTCATTATAATGAGTTGCTACAATTATACGGGGAAGATAATGACATTCTCGTATTGATCTAAGGTAAAATGAATCCCACAAGGCGCGACCTTCACAAGAAATTTAATAATTTTGTATGGTAGCGGTCCCACTTTGGGATATGTAGAATGGCGCTTGCATATACTTCTCCCCTTCTGTTCCAGTTTTTGAATGATATATAACAAAAAAAGTTCAACCTGAGGTTTCGTTTGTGATATTTCCCGTCTTACCATTCAAGTTTACTTTTACTTTCCCTCATGCTAAGTTGACAGTGCCAAATACCTATACGTATCGAACTACCCTATTATGCATGTTTTCGAGCGTATGAACCAGCTATTCGGGGTAGGGATCCCAGAAAACACATGCGTACTCCAACATTGAGCACACATGAGTAAAATAAGATTGTTCTATTCGGGTAGATGGAGATTCGAGGAAATTTTATTCCAGAAAGCCAAAAACACGTGCAGCCGTAACTTTTGTGTTGTCAACGTGCCTATTTAACCTCTAACCTCTCGTTAAATTAACGCCCAATTATGTATATTCCCCGGACGTTCTTAAAGCAGTGTAAATTACGGTATGCGCACTCAATTGGTATAAAGGTGACGTTAACACTCTGTTTAACATTCAACGACTTTACTGAATAAGCACACCAGGATGTTAATAAATCATAATCATCCTGCAGGTTTTCGGAATCACGTTCATTCGCTATAGTCCTGCAAACCACGCAGTCACTCGCGAATATTTTGAACAAAGATTTGAGGCCAATAGTAGTAACATTTGTATATACCAGAAACAAACGAGGGCCCGCAACTGACTCTTGGGGAATTCCTGAGGTCACGCGTACATAACCGGACAAACAACCATTGAGAGCGACCGACTGCTATCTTAGAGGGATATATTCGGCTTTCCATGCAATAACCAATTCATTCCGTTTATAGCCCGTGATGTATTAACAAGAAGCTGATATGGAACACCTCTAAATGCTTTTTTGCAGTACAAGAAGATACAGTCAACTATTTTAGGCTTATCTATTGCTAGAGCCAAATCCTGCGTGAACTCAGCAAGCTGCGTTGAGCAAGAAAAACCCGACGAAATCCGTGTTTGCTAGGGGGATGGCGATTATGTTTAAACAAATGAGTGATTTCCGAAGTGTACCTACGGTCACCTTCAAACACCGCAACTAAATTAACATCCAGGCTTCGTCATTGAGAAGGTTGTGTTGTTATGGGAAATTTAAAATAACACGTGTTTCTAAATAGACAGTCATAAAATCCAATGAAGCAGGGCACAAAGTTGAGCCTACCAATGCACGAGATTAGCCTCTTTTACGTTTATCACCAACAAAATAGTGCAACATTGTTTTTCGCAGTATTATAGCAAGAAGAATAGCGGCAAACTTGCGCTTTTGCGCACCCTTGCCTTTCTATGGTGGGGAGTCCTTGACATGGTGCCGGTTGAGCTCTTGCGTAGCGGCCGCTTGCTCGAGGCACTTTAAGGTTTTTATTTTGTGAACCACCGCCACCTCGGGTCGAACATCTTTGCCGGGTCGATGTCTCCAATGGTCTCCATTTCTTGAGGGGGCGAATAGCCTCGAGCTGTTGCGTCGACGAAGCCGGCGGGCGAGGCGTGGTAGCGGCAATGACACGCGAGGCTGTCATAACTATTTTCTCAAAATTCCCATACACGCCACCTGGCATGCACCATGTTGATACCGTTTTCTATTCGCACGTTTTTTTGGCGAGTACCTGTCCTCTGTGACACGCAAAAAACTCTATAAGGACATTTGCGATGTTGGTTTCCCCGTCCCTATGTATAGATATAATTACCGTGCTGGGCCAGGCCAAAATGTGCTAAAGCGCGTCAAAAGAATGAAGGTTCAACCTGGTGTGAAAACCTTTTTCTTCAAATTGCACACAGGCACCTTGTCTGTTGGAAACTAGATGCAGGATAAAGGAATATCTGTGCCTTGGGGAACTCAGTGTTCGATTTGTAAACAACCAGAAACGATAGAGCACGTTTTTCTGCATTGTTGGGCTGCGGTATTTTTGTGGGATGTCCTCCAGAGGACCCTTCATAAACATTTCCCGCTAAGCCCCCATGACATACGCTATCTAGCGGTGGAAAACGAGGAGGGGGCGCCCTTGGACCTCGTTATTTTGGTGGCTTTGCATAGCATGTGGCGCTCGCGCATGGCCTGGCTCCACGGTGGTGTGGACGCCCGCCCTACGCGGCAGTTTTCGTGAGTCTATATCCCAGTACGTAGAAGTCCAGAAGCGCAAGGCATACACTCCTGAGTGGCTGTCAAGGATAGAACCCTTGACTATGCTTAGGGAATTTTAGAGAGACATCAGCCTTCATATAGGTTGGTGCCTTGTCGCTCGAGTTGCTCATGTGAATAAGTTTGTTTTGTGTTTCTGTGTTGTGTCGAAGACCGGCATTAAAGAAAAACAAATATGACTCGCGAGGCGTAGCTCACCCGTCGTTTTGGCACAGTCTTCTTGAGGCAATAAATGGCATTCCGGTGGACTAAAAGGTTCCCTGGTAATGTCCAGTGAGTCCTTGCACCTTGCTCGTTCATGGAGAACACTCATTACTGTTCGACAAACAAAGTTCGTTGATTTAAACCGTAGAAACACCTAGCTGATAAAAAACGCGTCTTTTTAAATAATCCCCTGTAAAATAAATACACTGGCGAATTTTATGCGTTTCTAATCTCTAGTGGGTTGAGTATATTTCTGCATCATGTATTCAAGCATATATGTTTACAATAGGCCCGAATTCGTTTTGAAATTGCAAGTAATTTTGTGAATAAATAAGGCCTCAATAACTTCCATTTTACGAGCTCGTGCTTCAGCGCTTGCAGTGGAATTCGGGTTTGACCTACAGATTGTTATCTTCCTATGGAATGCGCACCGGAGGCTCTTTGGCGGGGAATAAATAACATATTTTCCCGTTACATATCTCAGCAAAATCTACAGCACAAATTTATTTTCCAGGTGTATGAGGCTTCGCTGACCATGAAACGACACATTGCCACAGTTATTATTGCGTTGTCGGTAAGTGACTTGATCATAAAGCTTCTACTTTAAAAGCGCATGAATCTGGAAAGGAAAATTCTCCCCCCCCCCCCCCCCACACTGTTGACCCTGCTTTGGTACGATTTCTTTGGAATAGCCTATACAATAGCAGTAGTAAATTTAGCAACAGAGCAGGGCAATTTTAAGCAGGTGCATTATTTGTTTTCACTTTAAATGGACCCAACCCAAAGTCACTCTCCAACACTTTTGATAAACGCTTTCACTCCTTCGTTGGCGTCTGAAAGCACTGCGAAGATTACGGTTATCGCCAGGACGAAGCGGCACTGCGTGATTTGCTCGTTTTAGAGATACGCCTTCCGGTGGCTGCTTTTTTGAATGAGTTAAAACGCAAAAACTCCCGTGCGTCGAGATTTCAACAGGAGTTCATCATCATCATCATCACAAGCCTATCTACGCCCACTGCAGGGCCAAGGCCTCTCCAATTATTCTCCAATTACCTCGGTCCTGTGCCAACTGTGACCAATTTATCCCAGCAAACTTCTTGATCTCATCTGCCCATATAACTTTCTGCCGCCCCTGCAGCGCTTGCCTTCTCTAGGGATCCACTCTGTTACCCTTAATGACCAGCGGTTATCTAGCCTTCGCATTACATGCCCTGCCCACGTCCATTTCTTCTTCTTAATTTCTACTAATATGTCTTTAACACGAGTTTGATCCTTGACGCACTCCGCTCTCTTCTTGTCCCTTTATTTGCCTAAATGGTCAAAATATATCCGAAGCCACACACGAAGGCACGCCTCATAGAGCAGGTTTAGCTCCGGCGCGTAAACCCCATGGTCATTCACAACCATACAAATACAATGCACTTTCACAGCAACGCAAAGTGCGTTTTCGGATGTAAAAAAGAAGTCCACTTGAATACATTAGCAGCGGTAATATACTGTAGCCAGCCGTGATTGCCATCCTGGCCCAGAATTCTTTGTATGACATAAAAACTGACATATTTGCTGCCCTATTTGAAGAAGTTTCAAGCCCAAAAATGTACTTTTTGACCACTGTCCAGAACACAGCAATCACTCATACGGGTGGCAGCGCTCTGGTGCTCACACAGGAAACAATGTATTTATAATTTGCCTTGAAATAAAACACATTGAATTTCATTTCCTTCTGTTGAGTAACAGTTCCTAATTTATGTAACTCCTATTTGGTTAAGTTATAGTTAGAGAAACACCTTTGGCCTACACTTGCTATTTCTAACAAGAACGTTCTGTTTCAGGGGTTTTTGGTGAATGGTAAGAAAAATGTTTTTTATCCTACATTTTTGGGCCTCCTTCAAAATGATTGTGGATTCACGTGTAAATACCACTGTAGCGGTTTTTTTACCAAAACTGGAATATAAAAGCGGAATATGTGCGAGATAAGTTTGGCGGTCATTTCTTCAAACACCAAGCCCCCTCCTCCACATCTCTCTCTTTCGTTCTCTATGCAGTGCAACCCCGATAATACGACTTTCAAGGGACTGCGCGAAACCGTCCTATGACCGGGCGGTCGTAAGACCGGGGTGCCAGTAAGTGCCGACCTAGTAGACAGTCTTGCGCGTAAGGTGGCCTGAGAACGTAGTTAAACTACTATAATTAGCGCATTCGCGCGTGATTTGCGAACCTCTCGATAAAATCCCAAACGCCTATTTTGTGCCCCCCTCTCCTCCACGGTGTTCGAGCCAGCGCACCACCCAAGCGCCAAGCGCCATGTGACTCCCTTGCAATCCCGCGATGTGCGACCCCATCGCCAGCCCGCAGGCCCTCGCCTCACGCGCGTGAGATAAGCCCGACGTGGTCGAGCAAATTGGGGGGTAAAAGGCGAGTGTAACAGTGCCAAAAGCAACCAAAAGGAACTCTATCACGGGATGGCACTGCAAAAAAGGCCGCAAAAGAAAGGAGGGGAACGACAACACCGCTTTGAAAGACACTGATAAGCAGAGAGGGGGGAGGGAGAGTGTAATGAAAGGCACAAACATGGATCTAGCAGGCGCCGAAAGTGGGTGTTTGGTCCTCACTATGCGTCGTAGTGTTTTCGCGCTCGTCGGTGGCTCGATAGAAGCCTCAAATTCACGGTCCGTGCGGGGCCGTCCAAGGTTTACAACCGCTGGCGAGTACCCGCTTGCTTGCTTCCGTCAGTGCAGCAAGTCGTCTGGCCCGCCTGTGAAAATTTGTATATCAAGGAGCGTCGAACGAAGGTTAAGAATAAAGAAAGTTGAGACTAGGAGGCGAAGCGTTTCAAAAGACAAGAAATATACCGGTTCATCTGTGCGAGGAGCCGTGGTATTAAGCGCAACGTGCGCACCCGAGAGTCTTGTCATCGGGGTTTTTACTGCATTGTTAGTATGGGCAGTTTGCCGGGACCATGGGGATCCGTCGTAAGAAGCGGGTGGTCGTACATCCGGGCGACGTATCAGCTCTGTTCCACTTTATCGATATAAATACACACACACACACACCAACACACACACACAACACACAACCAAACACACAACACACACACACACACACACACACACACATATATATATATATATATATATATATATATATATATATATATATATATATATATATATATATATATATTCTGACACATAGTCAGGGAATTAAGTTTGACAATGCCTCACTGCGCCTCGATTCAAGTACGATGATGGCGACGAAGAAGTGCAGGTGCGCACCGTTAGCGACCTCCATCATGGCCGCTATGCCCTTATTTCCTGTGTCGTACATACTTTGCGACACGCGAAGCACGCCACAATTATTCAGGCATTATCACGGAATATGCAACAGAAGTAGGAGGTGTGATAGCTAGACAGGACACGGGCAAACTATCCCAAGAGACAAAAGATCTAATTAGGAAACGGCAAAAACATGAGAATCTCCATCCCAGCCGACTACCAGAGCACCCAAAATAATCAAACCCCGTAAGACAGCTGACATACCGAAGTTGATAATGCAGAGCATCGCATATGCTGTAAAGAACGGAGGCAGCCTCAAACCAGTGAAGGGGCTTCTAGGCATGGGAAAAAATCAAATATATGCATTTAAAGACAAGCAAAGCAATCGCATTACAAATAGTAATAAAATAGTCATAGTAGCCAAGGATTTCTATAGAGGTCTGTACAGTAGCTTGGACATCCAGGATAATCCCGCGCGAGAAACTATTAAGAGGAGATAGACATCCGACCAGTTACTACAGAAGATGCAAGGAAGGCTTTCATAAAAAGGAAAGGGGGCAAAGCACATGGTGAAGGTCAGATAACAGCAGACCTATTGAAGGATTGCGGGCAAATTGTACTCGTAAAACTGGCAAACATGTACATGCCATGCCTAATTACCGCGAGTGTACCGGAATCTTGGAATAACGCGAACATCATCCTAATTCAAAAGAAAAGCTACATAAAGGACCTGAAAAATTAGAGGCCGATGAGGTTACTGCCACTCGTCTACAACGTGCTTACCAAGGTAATCGCTAACAGAATTTCTGCCACCTTATATATAAGTCAACCTCAATAACAAGCACGATTTTGCAAAGGCTGTTCAACAATAGACCATATTCACACGATCAATGAGGTGATGGAAATGCGCGGAGTATACTGAACCCCTATATATAGCCTTCATAGATTATGAGAAAGCATTTGACTCGGTCAAAAACTCAGCAGTGGTTCAGGCATTACTGAACAAGGGTATAGACGAGCATTATGTAAGGAGACTAGGGGATATTTACAATGGGTCCACAGCTACCTTCAAACTCCATACGGAGAGCAGTAAAATACCTTTAAGGAAGCACGTCATACAAGGAGGCACAATCTCTCTAATGTTATTCACAGCATGTTTACAAGAAGTATTCAGAACATTCGATTGAGAACTGGTGGGAGTAAGGGTTAATGGAGAATACCTCAGTAACCTCAGATTTGCTGATGACGTTGTCTTGCTAAATAACTCGGGGGACGAATTGCAAAACATGCTTACCGCACTGGCAAAAGCAGAGTAGAACGGTCGGAGTGGAAATTACTATGCAGAAAATAAAAACAATGATTATTAACCTCGGGAGAGCACAACGGTTTCAGATAAGTGGCGAGGCGGTGGAATGGGTCAGTGAATATATCTACTTAGGACAACTTGTGACCCCGGATGCCAACCATGAGGCAGAGATAATGACTAGAATAAGAATGGGGGTGGAGTGCATTCGTCAGGCATTCTGAGATAATAAATGGCTACCAACCATTGTGTCTGAAGAAGAAAGTGTATGACAGCTGCATCTTACCGGTACTCACCCACGGGGTAGAAACTTGGAGGCTCACTAAGAGGGTTCAACTTAAATTGAAGACGAATGAGCGAGCAATGCAACGGAAGATGATAGGTATAACAATAAAAGACAAGAAGAGAGCAAAGTTAGTCAGGGAACAAACGCATGTTAAGGTCAAAGTAGTAGAAATTAAGAAGAAGTGTAGCAAAATGCGCTCGACACACCAGCGCAATCGGCTCACGCGAGACGGGGCTTTTCCTTTCTCTCCGTACTGCCGCCGGTTTTGACGACAGTGCGCCTTTGTAGACGACGCGTATTCGCGACGGTTGCCATCAGGGGAGGCATAACTTGTCCGGCCGAATCCTGGCATCAGTCCTGGCGCCCTTGCCGCCTGCTCGCTCGGGGGGCCGTTTTCCTATGTCTTCTGAAGGACGCGGAGGATCCCCTTCTTCCCCTCGTTGGGAGACGCTCTCAGCGTACGCATTTTTGAATGAACATAAAGTCTTGTTTTGAAACTGCAAACCGCCTCCACGTCTGCTTTCTCGCCTCCTTCAGCAGCCGACATTCCGGGCTGTTACAGAAGAAATGAACGTGGGTAGGGCATGTAGGGTGAAGGTGTGATAACGGACGGTCGTTAAGGGTAACAGAGTGGATGCCTAGAGAAGGCAAGCGTGGGAGGTGGCGGCTGAAAGTTATTTGGGCAGATGACATCGAGAAGTTTAGGGGGATATATTTGTGGCAGTTAGTACAGGACCGGGATGATTGGAGAATAATGGGAGAGTCCTTTGCCCTGCAGTGGGCGTAGATTGATTAGCGATGATGATGATGACGATGATGAAGATGTGGAATCAGCAATGAGTTAAGTAAACACACAGTATAGCGTAGTTGGGGGAGAATTGAAATTCTAAAGTAGGCATCAAGCAGTCTAGAGAAAAGCAATTGGGAACTAGGTCGGGGCTCTAAACCTAACAGGGGACCTACTAGTCAAGTTCGTAGAACTGAATAAATCAGCGTATCGTGAATACCTTCTTCTGCAAAAGGAGAGCCGGAAGCGGACGTGGAGGAGCCTGAATGGGAAGCATAAAAGCGCAATAGACTTCATATTATGCGATAGCCCTGGCGTCCTGCGGAATGTGGAAGGGATTGAAAACGTAAGGTGTTGTGACCACCTTATGGTAAGATCTCCAATGAGGCCATATTTTAGTAGGAACGAAGACAAGCTAGTACGAAGGAAGCCGATGAATGAGCTCCCAGTAAGACGTAAATGGGAAGAACTCAGGATCGCGCTGGCGAATCGATATTCAGCTCTCACCGAGGAACCAGAGTTTACTACACAGGAAACCAGTGACAATCTTACACGCATTATACCAGAATGTGCAGTAGAAGTCGGGGGGCACGAAGGCTAGACAGGATACTGGCAAACTTTCCATGGAGACAAAAGATTTATTAGGAAACGGCAAAGCGTTGAAAGTTGAAATATCCACACAACTGACCGAGTAGATATAGCGTAGCTTTCAAAGGTTATCAATAAGCCTAAGATAATAGTGATAGAATCGAGCATGCTGTAAAGAACGGAGGTAATCTGAAAGTAGTGAAGATACGTCTAGGGTTGGGGAAACATTAAATCTATGCGCTTAAAGCCAAGCAAGGCAATGTCATCACAAATACGGACAAAATAGTCATAGCAGCCATGGAGTTCTAAGAAATATATACAGTAGCCGGGACATGCCGGATAATACCGAATGAGAAAATAGTTCAGAGGAAGTAAACACCCCACGGCTAACGATAGAAGAAAAAAGAAAGTTTTGAAAGAAATGCAATGGCGCAAAGAACCTGGTGAATATCAGATAACAGCAGACCTCTTGAAGGATGGCGGGCCAATTGTACTAGTAAAACTAGCAAACCTGTACGCGCAATGCCTAATGACCGCAAGTGTGCCGGAATCTTGGAAGAACGCAAACATCATCCTAATTCATAATAAAGGTGACATGAAGGACTTGAAAAATTACAGGCCCTTCAGCTTATTTTCAGTCGTCGACAAGGTGCTTACCAAGAAAATCGCTAACAGAATTTCTGTCACCTTAGATTTCAGTTAACGTAAAGATCAAGCAGGGCATTGGAAAGTAAATTCAACGAAGCAGCATATTCACACGATCAATCAGGTGATAGAGAAAATCGCGGAGTACGCTGAACTCCTAGCATAGCCTTCATAGATTATGAGGACACATTTGACTCAGTAGAAACCTCAAAAGTTTGTTCAGGCATTACGGAACAAGGGTGTAGATGACCATTACGTAAAAATGCTAGAGTATATCTACAATGGGTCCATAGCTACCATCGTCCTCCATAAGGAGAGCAGTAAAATACCTATAAGGAACGGCGTCAGACAAGGATAAATATTCTCTCCAATGCTATTCACAGCATGTTTACCAGAAGTCTACTTATCTACTTAGGCCACGTTGTGGCCCCGGATCCCTACCATGAGGCAGACAAAATTCCAAGGAAAAGAAAGTGGAGGAGTTCTTTCGGCAGGCATTCTCGAATAATGAATGGCAGCATACCGTTGTCGCTGAAGAATAAAGTTGCATTTTACCGTTTGCATCTTACAGCTGCATCTTACCGGTACTCACCAACGGGGCAGACTCTTGGAGTTTCACTAAGAAGGTTCAACTGAAATAGAGGACCACTCTGCGAACAATTTACGGGAGATGATAGATGTAACATAAGCGGACAAGACGAGAGCTGAGTGGGTCAGGGAACAAACACGTATAACGGATACATTAGCAGAAAATATTAAGAAGAAATAGACGTCAGAAGGGCATGTACTACGAAGGCAAGATAACTGTTCATCATTAGGAGTAACAGAGTGGATCCTTAAAGAAGGCAAGCGTGGCAGGTGGCGACAGAATGTTAGACGCGCAGATGAGGTCAAGGCGTTTGCAGGTATAAATTGGTCGCGGTTAGCACATAACCGGGATATTTGGAGAATATTTGGAGAGGTCTTTGCCCTGCAGTGTAGCGTAAAACGTACAGAAGGTGCAGATGAAATGGTCCATGAACCTAGCGCTGCCGGTCTGAAGGGCGGCCAGGGTGGAGGCCGGTTGCACGAAGATGTCGTAATCAGATCTGATGCAGTCCCGGGTTGGTCCACTGCAGATGCTGCACATTCACATTTTGTACGGGGGAGTCGCAAATTTGCCAGGTAGAGTCATATGGGCCGCGGCACTGCTTGACCAAGAGGCAGTCACAGATGGCGTAAGGGCTATCCCAACGCGTGTTGTCCGCAGCGCAACACCCTCTCGACGAGTTAAGAACCCAGGGAGGTTAGACCCACATGGGGGTATGAGCGCTGGCGTGCGGCAACGGATAATGTCCTTGTGTTGTTGCACGTTTCCACTTGGATCTTCCGGGAAAAGTGGTAGTGGTCACATCAAAGTATGCGGGTGACTAGCCGTGTCTGCCTTCCTACCGGCAGGTACAGCTGAACGGGGTACCCAGTCTATGCAGATCTGCAGTAGAGTACTTCGTGCTAAGTGGTGCATGGCATCTGCGAACGATGTAGCTTGTATATGCGGCGAATGTCGTGGATGGCTTGTGTAGAGTCAGTGCGTAATACTAGTAGACAGTATGGCCCTGCCTGGACAATAGGCAGTGTAAGATCCACTGAAGAGGTCAGTGGCCAGGCGCGCAGGCTGCGCGTGCGAACCCGCCACTCTGTCTGGTGGCTCAACACTGTGGACTCTGCGCGGTAGCCGTCGCCAATTGGTCACGGCACGCACGCGAGACGGATTGTCTGGTCGAACAAATACCGCGGGGATAATCCCCCTTTGTGCACGCAGACGGTGCCGCAGGATTCCGAGGACCATCGGCGTGGCAAGCAGGGGAGGTGTGATTACCGACGTCGGAACGAGCGCCGCGCGAGGATCCTTTGTTAACGCGCCCCGGTCAGCACGACGCAAAGTCGTGCCTTTCGCCCTCACCCATCCGGGTCGTACGCGCTTGCTGGCCCGCGAGCGGTCCGTTGACCCAAAGATGGCGACGCCTCACTGAATATTCCGTAGCGTGCTTAGTGACAGCTGTCTACGTGAATTTGGGCACTCCCTTACACGTGTACGAACGCTACAGGGGTGTTCCAGAGAGAGTGTGATCTCGAGGTGTTATAAGGCCGAACTTGGCCCTTAGAAATTGTTCTTGTCTGAGCGCCGAGCTGGGCAGTTCCTGGCGGTACAACGAGTCTCGACCGTTGAAGCTAGGTTGGGATTTGTGAGCCCCCTAGGCTAAAGGTTAATATCGCGTGGGTAGTTTGGGGTACTGCGCCGTACCGGGCAGCTAGATGGACCTTGCGGCGAGACAGAGTGTCGGCCATCGTTTCTCGAGCGGTTTGTGTACGCTCCGAGGATAGGAGAGTTAGGCGAAGTTGAGAAGCTCAAGTGAGTTGCGCGCACTTGGAGTTAGCGGAGCTGAAGTTTGAAGTTTTTCTTTTTACTACTCATGTACCCAGTTATCCTGCTGTAAATAGCTGTATATAAACTTTCGTTTCACTTAATCAACGTTAACGCCTCGATTTCGTCAATTTGACCGCCATCTCCAAGAACTTCAACACCATCGACCTGCCAGCCTCCTGCCAAATCAACCGGAGCCCGGGCGATTGGGTTCCTGATCGACACCGCACTTCGAGGAAACGAACCACAACAATCTTTACTGGCGCTGCCAACGGGATTTGGCAGAAGAAATAACCAGGTCACGACCAGGGGAAGCAAGCAGACGCAAGCCCGCCGAAGCAGCCGAACTCCACACGGAGTGGAGCAGCAGAGCCAAGCCAGCGCACGGAACCAACGAGGCGGCAGACGACCACCGAAGGTGAGGGTGTGTGGGATTTCTTGCGCTTCGTTGTAGCGGTGTAGGCTGAGTCTGGGGTTGCATGGTAGTCACGCGGAACATGGCGGAAGGAGACGGAAACGGTCAGACACATGAGGCGGCACCTCAAGGAGGAACGGCGGCCGGAAGGGTGGTCCAAGCGGAGTTTGAGACGATAATTCTTAGACGAATGGAGTTGGAATTTCAGGAACGGGAGAGAAAAGCAGCGCGCAAAGTGGAGGAGCGAGAGAGAAAAGCAGCGCGCGAAGCGGGGGAGCGAGAGCGGAAAAGAGCGGGAGAGGCGGCGGAGCGAGATAGAAGACAGGCGCGAGAATCAAAAGAAATACAAAAACTTCGGCTCGAATCTGAAGAGCGGTTGCGAAGGTATGTGTTGCAGCTGGAGCGGAGAAGGCAGACGCCCTTGCGCTCGGACACCCACTAGCAGAAACATTGGGGCACAGGCCCAGCTAGTTGTAGAGCGAAAGCGAAGTTGAATGGTTCCGGCCAGTGTTTGGAAGTTGAACATTGCGACGACAAAGTAAGCAGCCGTGAGCAACACGAGGCTAGCATTTCCGCCGGTGTGGAACGCGTAGAGATGGACATTTGGATGAGGAGTGACGAGGTAAGCGCGTCCGGTGATACGGTAGAGTGGTTTTATGAGGCGATGCTTGAACATGACGAGCAGCCTCGCAGGCAAAGTTAGAGGACGGAGCTGCAGCGCTTGAGACAGAACCCTTCGAACAGGCCCAGTTATGCAGTGACAGCAGGGTTGAACAGGAGGAGCCTGTTTTTCAATTTGAAGTCGCGTGAGAACGAGATAAGCGGCCGTGGCTGCGCACAGGAAGCAAGCGACTCAGCTGGGGACAGCTGTTCGAACAGGGACGCGAGCATGAGGAGTGTCCCAGTGAGCGCGTCCTGTATAAGAGCATAGTCAAGGGGCAAACCTGTTGCTGCGAGTGTAGGGCTGCAAGTTACGTTTGCACCAGACACTGAGCTAATACATGCCGAACTTGCTGGCGCGGGCGGTACCCAATCTCTAATCGGCGGACCTGAGGAGATTGGCGTCGCACAGGAAAGTCCTGGGGCCCGCCGCGCTCCAAATTTCTCTCGAGAGTTGCACGAGAAGGTGAACAACGTGTCGGGCGTTCAGGCGCTCACCCAGAAGAGAAGGGATAGAGAAGACGAGAAAGCATGTGACGAGATAGAACGAAAAAGAGACGAAGTTGACGATCAGGCTGAGGAAAAGAAGGAGTTAAGGGCGGATAAGGGAGCTGAGAAGGTAGACTGTGTTGAACATGCAGGAAAAAGAAGAAAAAGTGAGAGAGAACGCGAGAATGCGGAGAACAAGCAGGTGAGAGCATTTGACGAGGGTAGGAACCATACGGAGATGTCGCGCTGGTTAGGTAGTCTTGATGGTGAAAGTGTAACCGAGGAGAGTGATGGAGAACAACAAAACACATGCCTGGAGACTGCGAAACCAAGAATGAGAGCTCTCGAGGTGGTTACGAAGGAGAGGGAAAAACCATGTGAGGAGGCAGCTACTGTTGAAACAGAGGGACGAGACGCAATCAGCGACATCGCGAAACCGGTGTCTGACCTAGAGCTTCGTAGTTTTAGTGTCAGTTGCTGCCATTACCAATATTTAGTCGGGAGCCGCGCTGGATGGGCTGACGCACTAAGCTCTGCGACCTGGCAGTGTGTCACGGGCCCTAGTTCTGAGTTTGTCCACGATGAGTGCGCGCTGGAACAGCTGAAAAACGGTCTTTGTCAGGTAGCTGCTCAGAATGCACATAGCGTGCACGAGCGGTTTTTGGTAATAACAGGTGCTTGTGAGGTTGTTGTTGTGGGGCAGTCTGTGCGTAAGGGAAAGAATGATCCCGAGAAGGTCTTCGCGTTTGCGGGCCGCCATTCCGCTCCAGCATCAACCCTTCGCACACGCTGCAAGCACGCAGCATTGCCTTAGGTTTGGGGGATTGGAGAGGCATGGCCACTTGGCTTATGGGACAGGAAGCGAAGTCGCATTTTGTGATACCACTCCGTCTTCCCCGAAGTTGTGTTCGCCTCATTGGGCTACATTGTCGAGACTTGCGTTGACATTGCAACGCTCCATGGTCGGCGCCATTCGCAGAGGGTTTGGAAATACGCGAATGCACTACCCTGTTTTCGAATGTTGCTTGGGGAGGCCACTATTGAATTGCCTCCCAGCCTTAACACCGCACGACGAACGTAACTTTCCATTCACCCGTCCTTCTTCTAGGGGGGTTTGGTGGTGGTGCGTGGTGCGTGGTGCTTTGGTGTGTGTGTGTGTGTGTGTGTGTGGTGTGTGGTGGTGGTGTGTGCGTGGTGCGTGTGTGGTGCGTGTGTGTGTGTGGTGTGTGTGTGTGTGTGTGGTGTGGGTGTGGTGTGTGTGTGGTGTGTGTGTGTGTGGTGTGTGTGTGTGTGTGTGTGTGTGTGGGGTGTGTGTGTTGTGTGTGGTGTGGGGGTGTGTGTGTGTGTGTGTGTGTGTGTGTGCTGTGTGTGTGGTGGGCGCGCGCCGCGGTTGTGCGCGACGAAATGTCTTGGGTGCTCGATCCGTGCACCGAATTGATCGATCTCCGCACCGAACTGAACTTTCTGAACTGGGCGAAAGCACAGCCGAACATACTTGAAGGAACGTTATCAGGCTACGCCGTCAAGGAGGACATTTGCGTGCGTGCGCATAGTGCACTTGAACTTTCTTAGCGCTTTATTTTTGTTGACTGCATAATTGCCCGTGTTCTTTGCCAGTCCTTATTCCTTTTGTTCTTGCTGTCGAGTGCTGGAATGTTTGTGCTTGGTTGCTGTTATAGCGCGCATCAGTGTATAAGTTGAGTTGTCTCGTTGTTGGTGGCGTTTACGCGCCCCGGAGACACGACCCAATTTCTTTTTACTTGCATTTTGTGTTTTCAGCGTATTTTGTTTTCGGTTTGCTAGAGTATTCCGTCCAGTTTGAACGGCTAGTGAATAGCTTGTGTTTGTAGTTAAGATGAGAGAGAGTTCGGATCAGCTGAACTGCAGAAATGATAGGGGGCTCATTTGTGGTTATACCTAGCTCCCTCGACGTGTTTTTTTTGTTTGTTTGTTCCGCTGTTATTGCTGATGGAGAGATGAAACGAGTGGCCCTTTTGAATTCTTTTGGGATATACTGAACCAAGAGGTCCAGTAACCCTCCTAAACGGGGGAGTTGTAAGGTCCACTGATGAGGTCAGGGGCGAAGCGGCCGGGCGGCGCGTGAAAACCCGCCACTCTGTCTGGTGGCTCAGCACTGTAGACTCTACGCTGCAGCCGTCGCCAATTCGTCACGGCGCGCACGGGAGACGGATTGTCTGGCCCACCACATACCACAGGGATAACCCCCATTGAGAATGCCGACGCCACCGCAAGATTCCGGGAACCGTCGACGTGACGAGCGGAGGTGGTGGGATTACCGGCGTCGAAGCGCGCACCGCGCCAGACACCATTGTTAACGCACCCCGGCCGGCTTAGTGCACCGTCGCCGCCTTTCGCTCTCACCCCGTGGGGTCGCGCGCACCTGCTCGTCTGCGAGCGTGCCGTTCACCCAAAGATGGCGACGCCTCATTGAATATTCCGTAGCGTGCTTAGTAACAGCTGTCTACTTGAATTTTGGCACTCCCTTACACGTGTACGAACGCTACAGGGGTGTTCCAGAGAGAGTGTGATCTCGAGGTGTTATAAGGCCGAACTTGGCCTTTAGAAATTGTTCTTGTCTGAGCGCCGAGCTGGGCAGTTCCGGCGGACAAGGAGTCTCGACCGTTGAAGCTAGGTTGGGATTTCTGAGCCCCCAAAGCTAGAGGTTATGATCACGTCGGAAGTTTAGGGTACCGCGCCGTACGGGGCAACTAGACGCATCTTGCGGTGAGACAGAGTCTCGGCCGTCGTTTCTTGAGCGGTTTGTGTACGCTCCGAGGATAGGAGAGTTAGACGAATTTGAGAAGCTCAAGTAATTTGTGCGCACTTGGAGCTAGCGTCTAGCTGAAGTTTGAAGTTTTTTTCTTTTACTACTCATATACCCAGTTATCCTGCTGTAAATAGCTGTATATGAACTTTCGTTTCACTTAATCAACCTCAACCCCTCGAGTTCGTCAATTCGCCGCCATCTCCAAGAACTTCAACACCATCACCCTGCCAGCCTTTCCCGCCAAATCAACTGGAGCTCGGGCGATTGGGTTCCTGATCGACACCGGACTTCGGGGAAACGAACCACAACAATCTTTACTGGCAGTATATCGGCCATCTTATCGTGTATCGCTGAAAGTTCAGCGAGATACGCTAGTAGCACCGGATTAGGCTGATAAGAGCAAGATTGGTCCAAGTCTGGTTGCTGGGGGCAGATGAGTGGACTGTGCACCATGCCATTTTTGACGCTGGCGTCTACATATGCAATTGCCGTTTTTGCATCTGGGCCATGTAGGCGAGCGACTTTGGCCATGGCCTGGCGAGGTACGGGGTGGCGGAGGCAACCGATTGGTTTGTTGTGAAATAACTGTACTCACTGCCAAGGAGGAATGTTTGAACCTTTCACAGTGGTACTTGGTACAACCTACCCCACGTAGCGTGCTGGCGCAGCGGCGGCACCAATCATCAAGATTTTACCGGCCCGGGCAGAGCGGCGTTGGATCACCAGCTCATAAATCGTAGTGGGCCTCCCCCTGCAGTTGGGCCGCCCCATTCAGAGTTGGTATCGCAGTCATTCGAGGTAGTCCAGTAACGGCCGGCATGAAATCCCGGTTGATGGCTTCAATGCGATCCCAGTTCCTCATCGTGAGATGGTGATATTGAGCCTTGTACACGAGTCTGGGTTGCAAAACTGACTGCACAAGAAGGGGAGCAGCGCTGGTGCGGGACTCGCCAACCATTCGCCATTCGAATATCAGGTGTATTGTCCTGGGCAGGGCCCTTTCCCACACTTCACCCATGGAGCCGCGGACCAAGACGAGGCAACATCAGGGCCCAGCACGCGAATAGTTGGGGCCTTCTGTAGAAGTTGTTGATGAATAAACAACCGGACAGGCTATTTCTCATGTCGGCGTCGCCTATGTTTTTTAGCCAATAATATGTATGGCGTTTTCTCTTCCGATAGTTCATGTCCTACTAGGGCGCACCAGGAATCGGTCATGTTTAACGCCGTTCGTAGCGCGCTTTCTTGAACAGAGATGTGAGGATGCACGGACCACACAGTAATGTCGTCAGCATACATGATGTAATACGGGTCAGGTATATCTGCCAACCGCCAACATAGGGAAAGCAAGGTGATATTGAAAAATACCGGCGCCAACACAGCCCTGTGGACCACCACGGAGCGATGTGAAGTGTCCTGTAGCCTTCCCGGCCAACCGAAGGATGAAGGTGCGGTCCCGGATAAAGGCATTCACAAATGTGCAGACGTGGCTGGCAAGTTCAATCCACTGTAGGATCCAAACAATGGCTTCGCGGCTGACATTGTTGTAGACCCTAATATCCATTGCAAGGATGGTTCGAATCCGGCGAAATCATCCTCCGATCAGGATAATATCAGAAAAGCGCTGCAGCCCTTCTTCGGCGCCCAACTGGGGTCAGAATGCATTTTTTTCTGGTACGGTACCCGGAATATTGCTCAAGCCACCGAGTGAAGACGTGTAGCTGGCTTGCGCTCAACCAGTGTACAAATCGTTGATGTCAGAGCTATTGGCCGAAGTTCAGAAATCCGGTCTGGCGTTTTTCCGGGATTTGGAATAGCAACGATTTTCGCGTGACGCCAAGTGTCAGGAATCGCGGCTGAAGACCAGGCTGCATTGGTGGCTGCAAGTATGACGTCAAGTTTAGTGCCTACCGTGTTCTTAAAGAGCTTATAAGTAAACTCATTTCCCTGGTTCCGTAGGTTAAGTGAAGGCAATTCTTGGAGGGGCCTTGTTGAAACATTCGATGAAGTGGATTAAGTCCTCCTCCGTACCTTTCAAATTAAGGAATACATCGCCCAAAAGGCGTTTGTAAAAAATATCCTAATATCGCGAGCTAATAGAAATATTGTTTCCCGATCGCCCAAAAAAATATTAGTGTAGTTGGGTGCCATTGGAGTGCCCATTGCAGTCACGTTTATTTGTAGGTAAGATTGGTTGTGGAATTCAAAGCTACTTAACTCCAGCACTAGCTTGATGTTTCGATAACTTGTGGGCTTACAGAATCGTTAACCCGATGTATGCTATAGGAATCAACCATGGCTTTAATTTCATATCGATGAGATATAGTTCTGTACAGAAACGTTACACCTACCGTTACCAGGAAGGCGCCATGAGAGATTTTTATGTGTTCGTTTTCCTGCAGGAAATATAACGAAGGTTGCCGAATGGGTAGCCGCCATTTTTCTCAATTAGGAAGTCTATATAGCTTGATATTGGTTTGCTGAGAGTGCCTGTTCGCGAAGTTATTCATCTACCAGAGTTCCCTTTGTGAATTTTAGGCAGCGTGTAAAATCTTTCTGGTGTAGCGTGTGCAGCTGTAAGTGCTTTACAGAGGCGTGGCTCTATTCCCCCAAATTCGACAAGAAAATTTAGTGTGGTTGCTATTATTTCCTGATGTTGAAGCGTTGGATCTGAGTCACGTTTCTGGTAGAAAAATTTGTGATTTAACTGATGGAGGCCTTCTTTAATGTACTGTTGTTTACTAATCATTGTAATCCCTCCCCTTTATCGGCTGGTTATATGACAATGTCTGTTCGATCACCCAGTGCCTTATGTGATTCGCGCTCTTCTTTAGCATTGCGCATGCGCTTCAGCAACCATCGCGCACATATGTTCTCTCGCGCCCAGACCTATCCTTATCCTGACATATTAACTCTGAAAACCATCCATTCAATGCCATCAAAGTTACTTTTACAGAGTGGATTTTCTGGTACAAGAGAACGGGAACAAAGAAAATTGTACAATATTCACAAGTTCAATACCGTAAAGGGGGGAATAAATGGTATCCCTGGCATTATGTCGTCTATACATGCTCTTGACAATCTTTATCCGAAATCATGTATATTCACAGGGCTTTAGGCCACCGGGCGGAGCTACCTGCACTGAGGCGACGACGCCATATTTGAGGTTCCCCTCCGTCGCGCGGGCAATTTATTTCCCGACGCTAAACGTGGTTTGCGGCGTGGTGCTGGCAAGAACGTTCGTGTGCACAGTGTTTTCTCTGCGTGATTCCGGGGTTTGCGAATTCTTTGTCATAACAAGTAGGTAGCATTGTTTTCGCTTCAAAATTCCGGATGCGCTGTTCATTTCTCGTATACAACCGCAGACCAGTAGCAGGACAAGTAATGAAAGCAAGCGTGCCAGGTTTTTTTTTTTTGTTTTGTTTTGCTGTTTCAAACCGAAAACCAGGGGGAAGTACTTCAAGATGGTATAATTTCGCGCGACGAATGCAACTGTCCAATGCTTTGACAGGCGCGGCCAGCGGCGTGCATAACCCGGTCCGTTTTGGCGATTTCGCGAATCTCGGTGTATCCCCTGCGCTGATTTCCTTATTGCCTCCGTTGCTTGAAACGACCGGGCCTTTAGTGGAGGAAATTTCTTCACCCAAGGTCGCGAGGATATTTGATGTAACAGTGGCGTGTGAGATAAGGAGTTGTTTACCTTGCCACCCAGGCATGTTGCGCGCTTCTTGAGGAGTATGAGAACTGGTGAGGTAATCTTGGGACTGTGTTCTGTGCGTTTAACGCACAAAGGTTGTCCCTCTGAGCTCCTAACATTTACTCACAGGGTCTGGGTGACCATCATCGCGAAGTAAGAAAGTGATAAAATTAGGTATGGTTCCGCCCACAAAAATTCTACCGATTATTTTCAAGTATTTTTTAATTGGTAAAGACGAAGCATAAATTATACTCAGAACAAAATTATGAAACATACTTTGGCTACTTCGAAAGCAGCAAAGAGACAAGTGACAAACAGTGCTCTAGTTCGTCCCTGCATACGTTTTTGTCTCTCTGCTGTTTTTGAAGTATAGTCAAACTGTGTACCTAGCGTCAAGCTTTAGTGTCTGGTCCCGTAACACGCTAGGTCATTAGAGAACTGTCGAAGGCGACGAAGAATTTGGTGCCCGCAATTACCTGGGAAGCGACGTTGCATGTACGTGTGTGTTCACCTCAACAGTCGAAGGATCCCATGCTGAGGCTGGGCGCCCAATATGGTTCGTCTCATCCATAAAGCGCGCCGGCTGTCATAATTTGTGAACATTTTCAGCATTTCGTAATGTTCCAAACATGTGACGAGTTGCAATGTGAAAGATCCGACACCCATCGTCCCAGGTCCCACCTGAATAAAACGGGCTCCAGCAATATTCGGTACTGATTAGCCATATTATCGATAACTTGTTTGGGATATGTCAAATGAAGACAGACCTTCTTCAAGCACTGCTCTAGCCGTCACTTCGGAAGGGCGAAAGGAAAAAAAATAACCGGCATGCTTGATTTTGTCGTGTGGCATGCTTCGGGTCTGCGGTTCTAGGAGACGTCAACAGGGCAGACCGGAATTATGCTAGCTACTCGTTACGAGAAGCCAATCGCAAAAACACGAATCACTAAAAAAAACACCGTCCACAGGAACGTTCTCGTCAGCACCACACCGAAAACCACGTTTCGCGTTGGGAAACGAACTGCCCGCGCGGCGGAGTGCAGCCTCAAATATGGCGGCGTCGCAGCCCCGCAAGTAGCGCCGCCGCACGCTCAAAATCCCTGTGAATACACCCTATAATCCACTTTCTAAATTGTAAGTCTTTGTGTTGCTTAGGCCCCTAATCAAGTTGTTCCTATTTTATTTATTCACTTTCTGGGGATTCCGCCCACGCGGTATATACCCGATGATGATGATGATGATGATGACGACGATGATTAGTGGCTTTCCCTTTGAATCGGGGCGTCGGTTGTCAGCAACCGACTTGCCAGTTTTATTACGCTTACTCGCCCTACTCCCAGCTAACCTAATATATTTGCTTCCTCCCTCCCATCTCCCTCTCTTCCCTGTTTTAAAACTCATCGCCCCCCCCGTATTTTTTTCTCCCCTCGCCGTTCTAAATTCTCATCCGTATGATTACTCCGCCTGCGTACTCATCCCTTTCCTACTTTTCTCCCCCCACCACTCCAGTCGCCTCTTCGTCACCTCTATGGCATTGAAGTGGAGGTTCCACCCTCGCCCCAAATCCCAAAGCCTCCACCAGCGTCATTTCCCCTCACCCCGCGGTGGTCGTATCTCTGTGCAGTTCCTGACAATATGGTCTATAGTTTCCCGATCCCTGCCGCCAGCACGCACATGTTTCATCCTGCTGCCTGTAGCTACCCGTGTATGTCCGGGTTCTCAGGCACCCTGCCCGTGCCTCGAAGAGCAAAGTACTGCCTCTCGTATTGTCATAGAATCCCTGCTTCTTAATTTCCCGTAAGTTACCCCAAACAACATCGAGGCGCCCTCTGGCGTTCAGTCCAACGAAGGACCTACGCTACTCCTGCGCGCGGCAAAATAATTGCCATTAAAGTTAGGCTGCTTTTGCCGGGTTCATGTTCAGGTATGATCCTTCGGCAGCCTCGATAAGCGGCGGAAGAATAGACCCAACAATTATGAAAGTCGCCCACCCATCCTGGCCGTCGGCAGAATTGTGCACGTTTTGACAGCAGTGGGGACATCGTACCTACACTCTTAACGAGCCTTCCGATTTACTTGAAAGGTTTGCGTCACAGAAACATTTGTGCGGTGGCGACAGCTTTCTCTAAACTCTTCCCATAATGTCAGTGACCATTGGAATTCTGTGCCCCGGAAGCGACCGCGTAAATGCCTTTCTGTTACTGCTTTGCACTTTTCGTCCTTGAGCATAGCGGCTCCCTTCTGACGCGGATCGTCCCTGCCGCACTTTCTACAAGCCGACGAACAATAGCAAGAACTAGAGGGCAGCGTTTTCAAAGATTTGTGTGCTCTTCTCTTCTCTCTGCATTGTTTGAGGGTTGTTGTCTTTTTATCTCTTTTTTTTCTTTTTTAGGTAAATCTTTGTATCAGCTGATCTTTGGTCTTGCTGTTCCCCCTAATCCCCTCCATTCTCTTATTCGGCGTCGTTGAACGAGGAGTTTATAAATACGTGCAAAGAAAATATGGAATGTTGTCTTGAGAAAGGTCGCCGTCCGTCGGTAACGTCGACAACAGTTTTGGTAGAAGCCTATACCCTTTTACAATATATAACTAATACTATATATATATATATATATATAATATATATATATATATATATATATATATATATATATATATACAGATATATAACATATCTGAGAAAATGATTGACTCACGAATAAGTCCACTAAAAGCTGCAGAGACATCCACGTTTGTATCCAAAACGTAAGGCCGATACCAGCACTTGAGTTCATCGAAAATAGAAAAAGTAGCAACAAGTGTTTTAGCCGCCGTGGGCCAGACGAGACAAAGGCTGTCTGCGCTTCTGTGTTAAAATATGAGCGCGAAAGATTGTGGATGCGAGGTGTTGGGAAGTTGTAGCGGGGAGGCGTCACTGTCCGTGTATCGTTTTCTTCGGTGATGTCCAGGCCGGGCTGAACAATACTGCTTTCTTCGAAGAGGGCGATAAAGACACGGAAGTCCTTTCTTCAGGAAAAAACAGCTGGGGTAGGAAAATTGGTAAAGAGATGTCAGCGACCTCAAAGGGGGAGCCTAAGTCTATTGCACCAGAGGCAGCAGCTCCTTCTCTTGCCCTCACAATCAGCTCGCGCTGATCTTGAGGTAACGAGGTGGTCATATCTGCCTCCTATGTCTGGAAAAAGCGGAATATGTTACTTGTTAGAGTTGTTGTCTCCTAACCATACCTTTGCACGTGGCTAAATTGCGTGCAACAGGATGGATGTTTCTCCTATATTAGCACAGTGGTAATTTAACGTGTGATTTTCCCACAGGACACCTTAACGCAAATGGATTTCAGATACTTTTGTTGGTTTTTTGTACACAGAGTTTGCTATTCTTCGGCATTGAGTCCTTGTTGTAGCAAGGGGAAATATCGTGTTCCTGGGCATACGATGCGGGTTCGTTCTTAACGTTTTTCGATGAGGGCATTGTGGCAGTCACGGTCACAATGAGCACGGTATGTGAGTTCATGTGCCTTCTTGTTCAGTGCGTTGTTCTCTTTCAAATCATTGGGTCCGGGTGTCCAGGTGACGTTTTTAACTTTTTCTATTGTGGACGGGAGTATTGAACAAAAACGCTTCCGTATTCTGCCTGCTGAAAATTATAATGTCCTTTGAGAGTTTGTAATAATTTTTTGGTTCTATTTGATCCTTCCACTATTCGGATTGCCAAGAAGATGGCTCCAACATTCAATTGTTTGTTCTTGTATGTTGGAGAGTAATGCAGTCACAAAAATTGCCGGAATAGTCAACTACCACAATTGCGGCCTCGTAATTTTTTACACCTCGAGCCGGTATATACTGTGATCTCATGAAGTTGGAACTTGCGCCAAAAAAAAATTTGATCCGGTCATATCGCCAGGATTGAATCCTTATTATGGGAGGAGGAGGATAAGCTTTATTGGGAGCATCGTATTGGTAGAGGAGTGGTTTTATGCGGGGTCATTGGATGGGTGCCGTGTCTATCATGGCGTGGAGTAGTTTGTTTTTAAAGGCGGGGGGGGGGGGGGTGCCGGTCGGGGGGTACGATGGCTCCTCCTTATTTTGTGTTTCCATCCGCTTTCCTGGTGCGAGGAGGGTGGTTTCTTCCCTTTCTTGTTATGCGTTAGAGAGACGAAATTTGAGGACATATTCACCGGAATTATAACCGACATCTTATTTAGAACGACCCCAGCGTGACGGCTTCTACCATTGACCTTCACCCGCTCTTGTCCTGCGCTTCCGACGTTTATTCTTTGCTGCAAATATTGTTATTTTATCCCTGCATTGAGAGTGTGACCTTTGCCTTCTTCTGGACAGTGTATGCATGTCCATTCTGTTGCCCTTGTTGTCCGCCTTTTGTTAATTCATCTCATGGGTAAAACTGCGAGGTTTGGAGCTCCCTTATATGCGGTTTTTATGACGGCGTTCCTTGCACTTTCTGCGGTGCGGGTAAATTTCAGGCACGGTAGGCGCCGCAATAGTCGGGTCATGATCAGTGATTACATGAGTTTTACCATTCCTTCTTCTCTTTTTCCAATCCTGCTCTCGATTTGGCATTTCGCTTGCGGAAATTGATTAAAGTTTTTCCTTTGGCGATTGTGAGTTTGGCCCTATCCCTTGTTTCTACAGCCACGCCGATCCTTCGTAATCGACTGTTCTCTGGTAGGGCATGAGTACCTATTTTTAGGGGGATTTTTAGCTCAGCCGCCTGCCGCCATCTATCGCTTGACAAACCGAGCTTGCAGCAAAGAAAGAACCGTGGAAATATTGAATAGTATTTTCAAAACTGATGTGATTAGACAATATGTAGTGGGCTTTATTTTAGTCCTTTTAGCTTATTATCTATGCCTTCTTTGATACCTAACAGACCGACGTTATTCCTTAGGTTAGGTCGCCACGTTAGTTAGGTCACGCAATGTTTTTGCCGGCCTAGGACCCGCTGGCAAACACGCCGAGATGGCTCAGTGGGTGGGCATTAGGCTGATGATCTTAAGGACGCAGGTTCAATTCCCGGCCGCGGCGGCCGTTTTCCCGATGGAAGCAGAAAAAATTCCCGCGCCTTCCCGCGAGGGGAACACGAGTAAATGCAGAGCATTGGGGCCTCAGTACTGGTTGAAGGCAGTGTTACTTCCATCGCTTCTTCCGTGATGCTGGAGTAGCAGACACGAGTAAACGTGGGAGCGAGCGTCAACCAAGGAAGGAAAGAGCAACGCAGTGACTGAAGCAGAGCGACCGCTATAGCCGCTTTATATTTGCAGCGCGCGCAGTAGAGGGAGAGCGGTACGGGGGGGAGAGCGCGCATGTGCAAGCAGCGCGCGCTCTTCTACGCCCCACCGCGCTGCTATCACGCACCTGTTACGCCGAGACACGGCCGGACTGGAGGAGCGGCGAGCACGCACTTTCATATGAAAGTGCGCGCCCGCCGCTCCTCCAGCCCGGCCGTGGCCGAGACCGCGACGGAGCGTTCCGCGGGTGACGAGCGAACGGGCTGACTACGACGCATGCGCGCACCTGCTGCGGACGCGGAGCTGTGGACGCCGTCCGACGCAGGAAGAGGCGAGGCTAAGAAATGCTCTGCATTTAAAACGAAAAAGCCAGTGTGTCAAGGTTTCTGCGTTTGTATATCTTAAAATCTTTCGGAGATTTCCGCTATGGTCCGCCTTGTAGCCAACATGTAGCTTCGGGGCATGAATACCGGAAATTTGTACTTCTTATCTTCTGGTGTACACGCTTTGCTGTGATAACGTAAGTTGCGGACACGGCTGCCTACCGTATCGGACGGGCATGCTACCACCAACAGGGCATAGACCAAATTTCACCGCGCAGGAGCGGCACTTGCTGAAAATGTGCGCCCTTTTCGTCGTATTCGACGTTGTATCTTTGTCCTCCTTTCTAATCATCTGTTACCATTGTGGCACATTACACATTCAGCGGAGCCCTCCAATCTTGCTGCCTCAGTCGTAGCTTCCGGGTGGCAGCGGTGACGTATTTCCGTGGACGCTTCATGAGCAACGCTGATAGCGGCCGGCAGCAGCCACGGACATATCGAAAAATGATCCTAATAACGCTATCGCGTTAAAACACTGGTTTACTGACACTCCGACTGGAGGACCAGTCTTCATTTGAGCAACATAAAACCTAGAAGCACGCTGAAGGTGTGCTACAGAAGGTGTGAAGGTGTGCTACAGTGCACCCTCGTTAAGAACATAAGTTTATAGGTTTGGGCCAGGGAACAGGGAAATACAAGGCACTATACATGAGCGTAGAAACTGTCGTGACATTATGCTCCTCACAATCTCTCCGCAGCAAAAAAAGAGAAAACAGCAAAAAAAAAGCGACGTTTCATAGAAACAGGAGAAAAGGTACCGCGGGCGACAAACAGTTTTCCAAATAGCAAGGAATAACCAGCTTCATTCCATTGAAAAAAGACAGGGTGGGAAGCAAGTGAAAAACAGATGCTTCACGTGCGAACTACACCAATATACCAATGGTGCAGCGAGCGTCTCAACACACGAAATGCAAAGTAAACACGCTCACAAGAACAGCACATACAGAAAGGAGGCTGCCGGTGACATATCCATTCCTGAAAATAGCAATGACCGGCAGCGTGGGGAATGTCAGGGCAGTTTACAAGTTCACAGCAGTCCTAGGGGCGCACGCGCCAGCAACGCAACCAATTATGAGATTAATTACTTGTAGCACCTAGGTATGTCTTGCGTGGAAGTTACCATAAAATGGGTCAACACTAAGGGTCAACAAGTTAACGTGTATATGACCAAAGCATGTCACAGCAGAATGGAGGCATGGAACGAAAGACGCGTAGGCTGTGGGAAGGAGCCCGGATTGTATGAGCCGTAGGGTAGTTTGTTGTTCTCTAGCAAGGTCAGGGTAAGGCGAAGGTACGGCCTGTCTCTGAAGGCGATAATGCTGGGTTATCTCCCTGAACGTGACAAGCGGGTGACTGTCCTCATGCCGTTCCATAGCACGGGAGGTAAAAGTGCAGGCTTGTTGGGTGGGCGTATTTGTTGCTCTCCAATGAAGCGTGAGGGGGTGTCCAGATGAGCTGAATAGAAGCGTATGGGGAGTGGTATTTTAGCACGCGCAGTCCAGGTCAGGACACCCAACCCTACTGGTAATTCCAGTAGGCTTGCTGGGAATCGATAACTACCCTCCGAACCCCTGGTTGAGCGACAGCCAAGGTGATGGCTGCCTCTTCTGCTGCCGTCATTTCTTGGGTCCTAAGCGAGGTACACACAAGGAGGTTGGTTCTGGAGGAAGCCACGATGATGGCATATTGCGGCCCTCGATGTTTGGAGGCGTCTGTGTAGATAACTGCGTGATCCCCACCGAATGGTGGTGTTTAGCATTTGAGCCCTTGCTTTTCGTTGACCCTCGTCATGTGAGGGGTTCATATTAATAAGCAAAGGGAGCATCTTTAGTTTTAGTCGCCAAGAGTTTTGGAGTACGTCAAGCGGAGTGACATTCTGGGCTGTCCAGCCCATCTGGTGAAGCATGCGGTTACCCATCGCAGTTCTGAGTCGGACCTTCTGGTTAGAAAGATGGCCTTCTATCAGCTCCGTGTTGTGGAGCCCTGTGCTAAGCAGCCTCTAGTGGACGCACTCATGAGAAGACCAATGGCCGGCTCGACCGCCTTTTTAATCATTATATAAAGCATCTATATGTCTTCCTTGTCGAGAAGAAGACAGGGGGTTGACGTAAGTAACCCTCGAGAGGACAAAAACTTCAATTAATCGAAAGGTACCGGATTCCTTTAGGCCTCGATTCTTGGTGGCAACTCGCCTGATTGTGTGTATGATTTCGATTATTGCTGTTTTTGAGGCGCTGCAAAGAGACGTCACTCTTGGTGTTAGCCTCGAGATGTAGGCCCAGGATCTTAATGCTGGGACTTGGAGCGATGGCCTGGCTATCAAGGAGTATTTGAATGTATTCCTTGGTTTGGCGTGACGGTGGACGACAAGGAGCTGTCATTGTTTACGTGATCACTGGAGGCCTCGGGCGTTTCCACATTGGCGTACTAGATGTGAGATGACATGCATTGGTGTGAGCTTCCTTTAATTTTTGTAACTCTTAGCACATGAGCAAGGTGCGCACAGGGCCGCTAGACGAGCGTGAATGGTCGCGTGACGCTTGTACGTGGCATTCAGCGAGAACGCAGGGGGTAAAACCGTAGATGTGCTTGGTGAGTACACCACCTGTCTTCTCAGTCTTCGCGTGGGCTCGTGGCTAAATCGGTAAGACAACGGGCTCTCGCTTTGTTAGTCTATTAGTTCCAGGTTCGAGTCCCGGCGGTGACAGTAAATTCTTTTATTTGTTCGTTGGAGTTTTCTGGTGACACCAACGGTCGCGACAGAACCCTTGAGGGGTAGAGATAAAAAGTTTTGCTTTAAAACTTCAATTATTCGAAAGGTACCGGATTCCTTTAGGCCTCGCTTCTTGGTGGCAACTCGCCTGATCGTGTGTATGATTTGATTATTGCTGTTTTTGAGGCGCTGCAAAGAGATGTCACTCTTGGTGTTAGCCTCGAAATGTGGCCCAGGATGTTAATGATGGGACTTGTAGTGATGGCCTGGCTATCAAGGAGTATTTGAATGTATTCCTTGGTTTGGCGTGAGGGCGGACGACAAGGAGCTGTGATTGTTTACGTGAACACTGGAGGCCACGGGCTTTAGCACATTGGCGTACTAGATGTGAGATGACATGCCTTGGTGTGAGCTTCCTTTAATTTTTGTAACTCTTAGCACATGAGCAAGGTGCGCACAGGGCCGCTAGACGAGCGTGAGTGGTCGCGTGACGCTTTTACGTGGCATTCAGCGAGAAAGCAGGGGGTAAAAACCGTAGATGTGTTTGGTGAGTACACCACCTGTCTTCTAAATCTTCGCGTGGGCTCGTGGCTAAATCGGTAAGAACACGGGCTCTCGTTTTGTTAGTCTATTAGTTCTAGGTTCGATTCCCGGCGGTGACAGTGAATTCTTTTATTGTTCGTAGGAGTTTTCTGGTGACACCAACAGTCGCGACAGAACCCTTCGGGGGTAAAGAGGTAAAAAGCTTTGCTTTAATAAGAACCATGTAGGAAACCTGCGGCAGTACACTATTCAAGATTACACAATATACCATTTTTGTGAACCAAATTCACCCTGGGGGATAAAGATGAGAACGGGTGAACGGTATAAAGAACATGCACATTCGTACAAAAATGAAACTGAAGACCACAATAGATAAGTTATAGGGGCATTGCTCAGACATGGTCCAGGCGTGATACTGCCGACATAAAAGCATCAAGGGTTCTGCATGCAACCACGTTATCTGGTAACGCGTTCCAATCTCTGATTGCTTGGGGGAAAAATGAGTACTTGAATGTGTCTGTGTGGAATCTATATTCGGTTAAATGTCGGCTGTGTTTCGCTCTAGTGCTTCTGGTATTAGACGGTGTTAAGAAATGAGTTTTTTCAATCCTCGTCCATCATTTAAAAAAAAACAAATAGAAATTTTAAGCGCAGGATTCTAGCGCGACTGCTGATAGTTGGGAGGCCAGCATGGGCGAGAAGCTCTGTGGGAGAGTCGTGGGTCGGTACTTGTTGAAAAAAAACCCTAACGGCTTTTCTCTGAACACTTTCTAATTTTTTACGCACGTTTTAGTGTGTGGGAACCAGCTTATTATCCCGTATTCAAATATAGAGCGTACTAAGGAAATGTAGGCAAGTAGTTTGGTCTCAGATGAAGCTGATTTCAGGGAGCGTTTGGAGAAAAGTAGAGCGCAGAAAGGGCCTTAGCAGTAATATACATACGTGTTTATTAAACTTCAGGCCAGCAGAGATAATAACTCCCAAATATTTGTATTCATCCACTCTTTAAGAACGTGTCCATCAATCATATACTGGTACATAAAATGGCACTTTTTTTCTAGTAACAGTCATACATACAGACTTGTCAAAGTGAAGTAACATTTGCCAGTCTTTGGCACCATTTAGAAATGTTTTAGCGCGTTATTTAGAAAAATTTTATCGTTCTGAGTGTTAGTTCTCTGTATATAATGCAATCATCTGCAAACGACCGTACTGTTGCATCTATCTTATTTGAGATATCATTTATAAACAAAATAAACAAGACGGGGCCTAATACTGTTCCCTGTGGGACACCCGACGTAACTTGTACTGTACCTGAGCATTGTCCTTCAAGTTCTACGTACTGCAAACGATGTGACAAATAGGCGGATAACCAATCTGTAATTTTTCCAGATCCGATAATGTTAAGTAGTTTAAATAGAAATTTTTGGATGTGAAACGCGATCGAAAGCCTTTGATGGGTCAAGAAATACGATATCCGCCTGCCCACGCTTGTCTACTGTTCGTGCAAGGTCATGAAACGTTTCTAGCAATTGAGTAGTAGTGGAGCGCCCTTTTTGAAATCCGTGTTGATTTTTATTGATCACGTTATTTGCCTCAACAAAGGTTAATATGTGTTTCAGTACACTATGTTCCATTATTTTACAGGCAGTGCAAGTGAGTGAAATAGGTCGAAAATTTGAAAGACGGGTCTCATTTTCTGACCTATATATCGGAACTACATTAGCGATTTTCCAATCCCTGGGTACATCAAATGTATCCAAGGATTTTTTAAGATAAGCAGCAGGTATTTGCTCACCCACTCCGCGTATCTTCTAAGGAAAGGATTCGGTATGTTGCCAGGACCACATGATTTTTTTAATATCTAGGGCGAGTAACAAGGACAGAATTCCGGCTTCACTTAAATGTAGTTCTTCAAGCGTGCCCTTATCGAAACTTGGGGGGTAGAGGGGGGCGTAATACCGTTATCGACAGTAAATACAGATTTGGAAATAATTGTTAAACTGCTCAGCTTTAAGCAATGCGTCTGAAAGGCGGAAAGGGTTACTATGTTTGCGTTTCCCGAATTTAAGTATCGCCAGAACTTATCCGGGGAAGCTTTTATAAAGTTGCCTAACGTAACATTCATGTACTTATTTTAGCATTTCGAACTAAAGTTTTAAGAGTTCGAGATTTTACGCCAAAGTCGTTTTTATACCTTCGTGAGCAATATTTTGTTTCTTAGCTTTCGAAGTATTGATAGCTTGTGCTTGAGATGTATGATCTCTCTTGGTATCCAAAGGATAGTTTTTTTCGCTATTTTTATTTTAGTTGGAATGTATTTAGATAAACAGTCTTCCAGATTTGTCTTAAAACGTATCCACAAGCAGTCAACTGATACCAAATTGGGGCGTTTGAAAGAACTTTAAAAGCTGGGTATGAAATTTTCATGTAGTCAAGCACACTGCAGTCATCAGCGTTATCCCAGTAAAATATACGATTTTTCACTCTCCCGTTACGTACACTCGGAAACGATAACCAGCTTTTTGTTGCGTAGTGATCATATATGACCCCGTAACTTCCCAATAAAGGCCATCTGTTAAAATGGTATCACTCACAAAAGTTAGATCAGAATATTCTGCGAAGAAGCAGGACACGTGGGGGTTGCAAAATTATGTGCTTTAGTTCGAAGTTATAGGTTAAATCAAGCAGTGCTTCCCGCGCTGGCCTTTTCGGCGGTTCCACTTTGAAGGTATTCCCACTCAAGGCCAGGAAGGTTATAGTCACCGGTCAGAATAATTTTTTTGAGTCATGATGGTGCCGTTGCATATAATCATTCAGGACATGTATCGCATCAGAGCCTGCTCCCGGCGGACGATGCATTGTTCCCACGTAAATAGAAAACTTGCCTATCGTAACTTTACACCACAGGGCTTCTATACCGTCAACGTCAAGGGATTGGTGTAACGGGTACATTATCCCTGACTAGGATTGCAACGCCACCCCCACGGGTGCACCTGTCCTTTCGGAGAACAACATAGCCCCGGGGGGAAGGTATGGCTGTTTCAGACATCACAAGAAAGCCACGTTTCACTAATGGTAACAATGTCGGGGGAATGTTCCAGTAAAAACGCTTCCAGTTAACTGTCTTGTTCACCACACTTCTCGCGTTTACATTAATCACAGAGATGCGTTTTGGTACTTCCGTTGATTTACTCTGTTTTTGGCTTGAGCGGTTTTTTGGTACTTCTACTTTGACGCCCTTTCTTCGTCCCACATGTAGAGTGTATCATTTAATTTTATCTTGTCATATACCAGCGAACTTTCTCACGGTTATCCCGGTTAATTTTGCAACTCTTCCAAAGCTGCTTTCTGATGTTACGTACTCTGACAGAAAAATCTTCGCCGACAGATATCTTGGTACCTTTGAGTTTGGGGCAGTTCTTAAGTATTTATATTTTGTCCCTGAAAGCGAGTAGCTTAAAGATAACAGGCCGCACTTTGTCCTCCCTTTTTGCTCCTAGACGGTGTATTCTTTCGATCCCAGAGATGGTTACCTTAAGTTTGTCCTGGATTAGCTTGTTTACCACCTGGGACTAAAGGTCTTCAGTTGTTTCATTTTCTGTTTCTGGAATGCCATAGATGATAAGATTGGAGCGCCGACTACGATTTTCAAAGTCATCTATCTGTTTTCCGAACCTTGACAGGATAGCCTCGATTCCATCTACTCTCTCTTCAACTTCAGTTATTATACTTTCTAGGTGCGTCAGCACATCCAACTTCTTGTGAATCGCGGCGAGTGAATCATGCGCTGTTTTGTTGTTTTCCTTGATACTAGTTACGTCCACGGCCATTTTTCGAATTTCCGCGGCAAGCTGCTCCATAGTGGGACCGGGGATGCTTTCAATATGACCAGCTAACAACAATAACCATTTCATTGAAACAATGCAATCACCAACAAGCGCACACATCTGCTGTGGGCACGGCAACACCAACAGAAACACGTCATTGCTTTTGTAACATTTACCGAAGCGCTTTCTCACCTGAACGAAAAATACGAGGTGGTTCGTCAATGACATGTCCGTTGCGGTGTCACCGTGCCCATTTCCCACGCCCGTAGGGATGCTTGCTATATAGCCATCAGATGCCGATGACGCTCCGGTTGTCGAGGTAAACCCGAGGAACATGTAGCATGGTTTGTCCAGCTTCAAGGGGGTGGGACCGTAGCGCAGCTAGGCTTCCGACGCGTCAAATTGCTCGGTGTGAGCAACGTTTGACGATGCTGCCTCGTGAAGGATCCATGCGCAGTCGCAACCACCTTGGCCACACCGGAAAAAACCGAGGACCTGAACGAAAAATACGACGTGGTTCGTCAATGACATGTCCGTTGCGGTGTCACCGTGCCCATTGCCCACGCCCGGAGGGATGCTTGCTGTATAGCCATCAGATGTCGATGACGCTCCGGTTGTCGAGATAAACCCGAGGAACATGTAGCATGGTTCGTCCAGCTTGAAGGGGTGGGACCGTAGCGCAGATAGGCTTCCGACGCGTCACATTGCTCTGTGTGAGCAACGCTTGACGATGCTGCCTCGTGAAGGATCCATGCGCAGTCGCAACCACCTTGGCCAAACCGGAAAAAACCGAGGACCTGAACGAAAAAAAATTCCCGCGCCTTCCCGCGAGGGGAACACGAGTAAATGCAGAGCATTGGGGCCTCAGTACTGGTTGAAGGCAGTGTTGCTTCCATCGCTTCTTCCGTGATGCTGGAGTAGCAGACACGAGTAAACGTGGGAGGGAGCGTCAACCAAGGAAGGAAGGAGCAACGCAGTGACTGAAGCACGAGCGTCCGCTAGCCGCTTTGTATTTGCAGCGCGCGCAGTAGAGGGAGAGCTGTACGGGGGGAGAGCGCGCATGCGCAAGCAGCGCGCGCCCTTCCACGCGCCACCACGCTGCTATCACGCACCTGTTACGCAGAGACCGCGACGGAGCGAACGTTCTGACTACGACGCATGCTTGCACCTGCTGCGGACGCGGAGCTGTGGACGCCGTCCGACGCAGGAACAGGCGAGGCTAGGAAATGCTCTGCATTTAAAATACGAAGTGGTTCGTCAATGACATGTCCGTTGCGGTGTCACCGTGCCCATCACCGTGCCCATCTTGTACATACGGGCGTTTTTGCTTTTCGCCTCCATCAGAAAGCAGCCACTGCGGCCGAGATTGAACCGCGACCTCGTCCTCAGCAGTGCAACTTCTTAGCCACTAAGCCACCGTGGCTGGTCCAGATTTTAACATCGTGGCTCTGAGGTGGTCCATAGAGTGCCCAGGAAGGGGAACGTTTTTTGTGAACCGGAGAGATGGTAGTGTTTTGGAATATGACTTGTGAATATTAAACCTAGTTCTGAACGAGTTTTGTGTGTCGTCGACGTTTTGTAGGTGGCACACCGTGTCCTCGAGCAAATATACCACATTTGAACTATCACAGTTCAGGTTTTGATCTGATTTTCAGACAAAAGTCAGAAGCTGTACTGACCGCGGTGTCCGTTATGGACGGTTCCGAGACGGTGATCGAACGCCATTTTATGGAACCAGTTTTATTGAAAAAATGCCCGTTTTATCAAACGCAGGTTTTATCGAATGCCGTTTTATCGAACCACCTACGTCCGTTTATTCGAAAGTGGGGTTTTGCGGCTTTGATCGTAATTCTCGGGGTTTATTTAGTTTAACTGGCCATCGCCTTAACCTAATCTGCGGTTAGCTTCATTCTACATTGTATCTTCCTTGAATTGCATAAAAAACCTGCCTATATATGTTTACGTGCCTATCCCGGGTTTTTGATCAACTTCATTTTATTCGACTTTTATTGTGTCTTCATTGATTGCACTAAAGCATGTATTCCCCCTTGTTTATATTATAAAATTCGCCGCCGTGGTAGCAACTATAATAGCAACCCCGGGCGCAATATTTCTTACATGTTTATCGGTGTGTTTAGGTTGGTGTTTCCAAATGTCGCCATGGTTCACCCTTACGTGATCCAAAATCCTGTCCTTCCCCATTTTTTCACGTGGTCTGCACACGACTCCTACTCGGACCATGCGGTCACATTTTTGTATCTGGAGAAATATCGCACCAAGAACTTTGGAAAGATTACTTCTATATAAATGGAACAGGGGGAAGCCGGCGGGGGTTCTGACAGTGAAATTAAGCGAGGCCCCAACAGAGGTGGTAGAGTCTATGAGAACTCGTTAGAAGTGAACCCGTCATGGCCAAATCATCGTAGGCGAACTCGTCAAGCAGGAAATGTCGTCATAGCATCTGTTGATGATGCTCAAATAAAAAAATACAGGATTTAGGTTAATTTTTTACTTATGCGCCGGCACTCTTACGTCCGTCCTTCGGTACAGCAACCTCACGTTTTCTTGGTGGCCTTGGAGCAACACCCCAGACCAGACAGCGCACTTTCTTGGATTGTGTGTACTTTTTTCAGCTAATCAGATGGGTCATATCAGATTAGCGCTCGTTATCATTTTTTTTTTCAATTTTACTTTTAAATTTCTAGTAATCAGGTGACGGCGCTCTATTGAGTAGAGCTTCGCAGTTTCTCCCCGTTTGGTGTTTACTATTGATCTTAATGTTTTTTATGCCTAATGATAAAAAGATGTGATAAAAAGGTAAAATGGAATGGCCTTGGTGCAACGAGGGGAGAGAGATCAAAACGAACCAGCCTGTAGTATGGTGACTAATTTTGTAACTAACCTTTTGCTTGTTAGTTCTAAGATAGGCATCGAGAACAGTAGGACAAGGCTTTGTAACCTAGCAACTTAAATAACGGCCCATTAGGAATTAAAAAAGCAGACATGGGAAGGGACTTTTGCTAGCTGTCCAGTTTGGTTTTTTACATTGGACCCACAAGCGCCAAGAAGTGTCTTCCTTATGTAAAACATACGTGGCGAAATAACTAGATCATTTGCTGATACAAAAGCGGTGTATGCAAAAACGTACAAGGCATATCGCGGCATTGTAGTCTATACGTCACAAAGTTGTGATATGCTTCGGATCACAGGTGGGACACAAGGAGATTCGTTATGACATTAGCACCTGCGCAATGAACAGGACGAAAAAATTAAATAGATTAAATTCAATCCACTCTTAAATTTATTGAATGCATTTTTACTAATCACACTCAGTTTGTAACTAATCACTGTGACTCACCTCTTTCTGAAGCAACATCTGGCGTCCTACAAGGTTCTTTATGGGCCCTTTACTTTTGCTGATATATATTATTGAACTCCCTGACCGTATCAACTCATCTATAAGGCTATTTGCTGATGATTGTGTCCTTCACCGCGAAATAACGAACGAATCAGATATCACACTCTTACAGGGTAACCTCGAGACTATCTCAACCAGGTGCAATAAATGCCTCATGACTCTCAACACGAACAAATCTAAATGCATGACAACAACCCGGCGATCTATTTCTACCGCTTGTAGGTATATCTTTACGCAGTGCCCCTACAGCATGTCTATTCATATAAGTACCTCGGCGTTTACATTACCAATAACCTATCTTGGCACGCACATATCGCCATACATCTGTAATAATGGTAATGGAACATGGAACGCTGGGCCACTTGCGGCGCAACTTTTCTCATGCTCCGCTGTCTCTCGAAATTCTACTTTGCCGGTCACTAATTCGCCCTGAACATAAGTACGCGTCAGCAATATGGGACCCCCTTCCAGTACACACTAATCACTACGCTAGAAGCCTTCAGAACCATTCAGATCGTTTTATTTTTTCAAATTACTCCCATAGTGCGAGCGTATCCCAAATGAAATCTAACCTTGAAATAGCAGATTTAACCCTCCGGAGGAAATTGGCGCCACTTCATCTTTTTAAAAGATATCCTTTCACAACTCATCAATTACACGAGACCTTATTTCAGAATCATCTCACCACTAATCACGCATTGATCAGCAGTATAAGGTTGCCATTCCTTTTTGCTATACAAAATTATTTTCAGCTGCCTTTTTACCGAGAACCTGGGCTGAGTGGAACCACCTACCCTCTTTCATCGTAACCATTCAAGACCATTCATTGTCTAAAATTTTCATTGTTCAGAACTTTTTGTAGCAATTCTGCAGTGCTCGTTTTCTCTTGTGTTTTCTTTGCTTGTTTGCTTTTTACATATCCGTTCTTTTTGTAGTTCATTTCTGTTTTTTTTGTTCTTTTTGCTTCTTCAATTTTCTGTTTTCCTTGTCTTTATTCTCTCTTTTTTTCCTGTGCGTATAATAAAATTGTGTTACCCACCCCCTCTGTAACGCCCTATGGGCCTCGAGAACATTCCACTATATGAATAAATGAACAGCTGACGGGAAGTATTCGAAAGAAAAGGACAATGCCTTTCCACTCAGTGAAGAAGGATGACTAGCCAAGCTGTGGTGCCAAACGTAAACGTGAGCGAAAAAATTCCCCGCATTTCCCCGAGGGGAAGAATGTGAAAGTGCGAATGCACGAGTTTAATTTGCGCGGTTCGGTAATGTTCGCGAAAGAGAGATCACACGCACACACAACTACAAAGAAAGAAAGATGCATTTATTCACAGACACCTATTTGTGTTGTCGTTGTACTTGATTGCTAGAGCGGATCTCAGCTTTGAAATTTTGTGTCAGTACTTTTTTAAGCAGGTGCATTAGCCCTTCTCACGCCCGATTCTTGGCCAATCCCCCACGTGGGTATGTGCCATGTCAGCGGCCAGGCAGCGCGCGCTCATCTCCCCCCGTTGCCAAGGAAGACGAGGAGATTCCTGGCCAATCCCCCACGTGGGTATGTACTATGTCAGCGGCCAGGCTGCACGCGCCCATCTCCACGTGCGCGGACATCGCCGGTGGACGCAGGTTCAGGGTCGCTTAAGAAGTGCATTGCACTTAAAATATGCTTTGACCGTGTCGTAGGTAAGGAGTACAAGAAGCAGCACACGCTTCATGATGGAATGTAACAGCGCAATAAACTGCGCAAAGAAAACTCACAAGACGGGCGCCATGCCATCATGAATACTTAACAACTCGCCCAACTTTCCATCTTGTTGCAAAACATGCTTGTTTGTAACTTCCCATTGCGCATACTTCCTGGGTAATGACTTTAACAAAATTTTGAAGAAGTAGAGTTTAGTCGGGTGGAAAAACATGGGGCTCTTCATTTCCCTCCCGCAGAATCCCATGTATTGACAGCAGACGAGAATTCCACAAAATTTACAATTTCACTGGGAACTATGTAATTTTCAAAAGTAAATGAAACTTGACGTCATGTTAAAGTCGTCTTAGCTTGAAGAAATTGTCTGATTGTGATATAACTTGTTTTGGAATAGTTGCAATAAAACAAGAGTTACAGCCACTTCCTACACTCATACGCCCTCCAGAGATGCGCGTGCTTCGCTGTGCAACACATCAGTATGGGAAAGAGAGATAGAGAGAATGGTTCAATTATACTGACGAGGTTTGTCCAGCAAAGAGCCTGACATGCTACGTCAGGTAAAAAATGAAACGATTGAGAAAAGAAAACAAAACAAGAAACGAAATAAAAGCAAGAAGGAAGCATAGAAAGAAAGAAAAATCCAAAAAAGAAAAAGTATGGGAAAGCCAACTGTGCGAAAGCCATCTCACAAAGAGAAACCTTACAACGACGTCGTAAAAGTCGGCTTCTCCTCTAAACACAAATGCATTGCTCGGAAGAAATTTATCTAGGGACAAAGTCCTTCTGATGAACTCGTTTGGCCTTGTAGGTGTACAACGCGTACGAACAAAACTCGTGAGGGCAAGAGGGAAGGAAGTATACTGACAGCGTTATCAGAAAGCGAGACAGCAGAAAAACGGTACCATAGCGAAGTACAACCGCAAAAATAAAATACACATTTCCAACATTCCTACCTGAAGTTCAAGTGAGGAAAAGAAGCGTTCTCACAGCCGCATCGACGGTCGATGATCGGCGAAGTCAATGGCGGACCGCCGTCAGTCCCGGTCACGGTTTAGCGCTGTCCGTCTCTCGCCAGCTCTGCCCGAGCTAGACGGCAGAAGATGCACCACGTCCTGCGTGGTGGGTGCAGCGGTGGTTCCGCCCTGGGCCGTGATCCCGAGCATCGGCCAGTCGCACGATCACGCCCCGGTCGTCTGCCAGTCCCACACGAGTTGGCGGGCCCCGACTCACACGCCTCAAACTACTCGAACGGGATCACAGGAACTGCGCGTCCGCCCCCGGGTCTTGCTAGCGCGTCAGCTCCGAGTCTCCGCTGCCGCCGGAACCGCGTTCCATCTCCAGCCTTTTAAATGCAGAGCATTTCAGTAACTCACGATGTCACCCGCGTTGACGTCCGTCGTAGTCCGCACCGTCATTGTCCGCACCCCTCCCCCTACACTATATGAAAAATTTCCCCGCATTTCCCCGAGAAGAAGAATGTGAAAGTGCGAATGCACGAGTTGAATTTGCGCGGTTCGGTAATGTTCACGAAAGAGAGATCACACACACACACAACTACAAAAAAAGAAAGATGCATTTATTCACACACACCTATTTGTGTTGTCGTGGTACTTGATTGCTAGAGCGGATCTCAGCTTTGAAATTTCGTGTCAGTACTCCTTTAAGCGGGTGCATTAGCCCTTCTCACGCCCGATTCCTGGCCAATCCCCCACGTGGGTATGTGCCATGCGCAGACACCTATTTGTGTTGTCGCTGTACTTGATTGCTATAGCGGATCTCAGCTTTGAAATTTCGTGTCAGTACTCCTTTAAGCGGGTGCATTAGCCCTTCTCACGCCCGATTCCTGGTCAATCCCCCACGTGGGTATGTGCCATGTCAGCGGCCAGGCAGCGCGCGCCCATCTCCCCCCGTTGCCAAGGAAGACGAGGAGTGCGCGCACCCGCAGCTGTTGCTATGTGGACGGACGGCGGTCACCGGAATTCAGGGTCGCTTATAAAGTGCATTCACACTTAAAAAATACTATCCGGCGCCTGGTTTCGATCCCTCGACCCTGCGGGCGAAATGCAATGTAAATGGTGCTCTACCCACTGCGCCACAAAGCCTACACAGATTGGGAGGCTACGAACGCGCCTTATATCCTTGACTCATTCAAACTACGTCAAGAAGCTTCTGATACAACGCATTCACTACCACCAACTCCCCAAAACACTAAACGTCAACGCAATACACCCACCCCCTATGCGACGCATTTACTCGAGTCCCCCTCGCGGGGAGATTGGCCCAATTACGATGGCAGTGCAACGCCGGCATGTGCGGGGAGAAAATAACAAAGAGAACATAACTCCCGCTGGCGCAGTTTCGGGCAGGGGGCGCGCGAGCACTGCGAAGGCGGGAAATATGAATTGCATGGGGTGGTAGCAGTAAGCGGATAACGGTGGTAGAGGCCACTATGGCGAATCACAGCTGTGCATTTCCGACAGCTTTCACATTGAGTGGAACGGCTTCTAATTTTTTCTTCCTCCTTCACGTCTTCTTCCACCAGCGCGTGGCCCACTTTTCCCAACTGTGATGGCCAATTCTCACAGTCCTAAATTAAAATGAACAGAACGTAGGACATGTTTTTATTTTTATGAGTTTTTACATATGTTGAAAATGTGGCATAGTTTTGCAATCCCGGGGATTTGAGTGGGCGCCGCAACGTGCGGCTACGCTGGTTTGCGATTCTTGTCTACAGCGCTATGTTGCCGGAGACAATCTGTGGGAACCTAACCATAGACAGCTTTGCTGTAAAAAGAAATACAGGGATGCGCAGAGTCTAACGCGTCTATGAAGGTTAGTAGGTTGGTCTGTCCGTGGGTACAAATGAGGAATACATAATCAATAAAACGTTTATAATAGAATGGATTTAAGCTTTGGCTATTCAGAAATTCCCCCTGTAGGAAGCTTATAAATATTAGCATAGTTCAGTCCTACGCGTGTAGCCATAGATGTGCCACTTATATGAATGTAGTGTTTTCCATCAAACCCAAAATCGTTAAGCTCTAGAATTTGCTGAAGAAGAATGCTCAGTGTAGAGCTGTCAACAAGTTTGTCGAAGGTTGCTTCACTTAGGCGTGAAGTTCTGCTCGGATCCCATGTGCGTGCGGAATATTGGTGTAGAGTGACGCAACATTCATTCTAACGTGGGGGGAATTGCTGGGAATATCAATATATAAAAGGTACGAAAGGCAGTGGTTGGTATCTTTATTGTACGAAGGAAAGCTAGGTGGTATGATGCTAATTATTGCGTCCACGTAACGCGAAAGATGTTTCATGACGCTACCTTTCCCAGCGATGATTGGGCGGCCGGTATTGTCTTTTTTGTGGATTTTTGGCAGCACGTAAAACCTGCCGGCAAGGGATTAAGAGGAACAAGTGAATGGGCGGTTCTTTCGTGAATTACTCCGTCCTTCACGAATTAAGTTAGATGTTTTGTAACGTTTTTTTTTAATTCGGCTGTAGGATCATCTTCGAGCGGTTTCTAGAAGGGCGTGTCTGATAGCTGCCTCGGTGCTTCTTTACTGGTTAATTATTAGAATTGCACCACCTTTGTCTTTACTGGTTAATTATTAGAATTGCACCACCTTTGTCAGCTGGTTTAAATACAATATCAGTACGGTGAGAGAGGGTTTTGAATGCTTTTTTTCACTGATGGAGAGGTTATGGCAAAAGGTAGACTGCTTTTTGTAAGCTTCAGTGATGTCTTGTTGCACAGCTTTGAAATACATATTTAAGCATTCGTCCCGCTGGGGGTTGGGGGGCGGTGTCCAGTGTTTAGAGCTTCCAACCAATTTAGCAGTGTCACTACAAGTATTCCTTTAACGTCGTGGTGCGAGGGAAATTTTCAGTCTTTAAAAAGCAGGAATTCAGGAAAACCTCCTGTTTTTGGGCAAAAAATTAAACCCCTAGAAAGTATGCTCAAATCGGCGTCATACAAAACCGCATCTGACACGTTGACTATGTTACTAGTCATAATATCTTCATGATCTTTCACTGGTAAAGTGTGAGCAAGGGGCCCGTCTGGTTTAAGGATAACGTTATCACGCGGCAATTTTCTGGCCTTGAAATGAGACAGCTTATCTAGAATCCCAAATTTGTGCGAGGCCAAGGACTCGAGCTTATGCTTGCTGAAATGGGGAAAGAGAATTTTTTCGTGCCCTAATGAGCTCAGACTTTCTCTGGCAGTAATAGATAATTATGAGGATCAGGTCCAATGAAGCGGATTTGAGCACACTTTCTCACTTTTACTTATTCGCAGGCGACAGCGCAGACGTGGCTGCTTTTAATTGTATAGCAAGAACTTTGGGCACAATTGCGAAATCGCGGTACTATTTAAGAGTGGAGGCATGCATTTCATATCGGACACGTTCGTCAGTTAGTTTACTGGCTCCCGGGCGTGTAATTCAGTGATTAATGTTGGCGCGTCTAACCGGGCCACAACGTTGAAATAAGAGTAGCGATGTGTAAGCTTATATCACTGCACAATACATTCAACTGCTCGTGTGAAGGAATACTTCACTTTCGTGTAATACCGATTCCTATGAAAGAGGGACCAACACATCTTTTGTTTCATTTTTTTTATTTCGCTGGTTGCTCGGCGTGTTGAACTGGTAAGGGAGAGAGAGAGAGCGCCCACGCGCGCGCGCGCGAGAGAGAGAGAGAGAGAGAGAGAGAGAGAGAGAATTTTATTTAGCGGCTGGGGTTAGGGAAGCGGGGTGGCCACCGGTTGGAGGTCGGCGGTGACGATGGCAGCTCCTCCCACCAAGGCTATCTGAACGCCCGGGTCTGAGCTACCCAGCGCACTCTCCCATTGCTCGTCACGGGTGATTAATGGGAATGGATTCGAAGGACATGCCCACATAGAGTGGGCAAGTGTGGCGCGCTGGCCACATGCGGGGCAACGAGCTGAGGGGTAGAGGGAAGGGTGGATGTGATGGATCGCCCCGCTGGGCAAGGAATGAACCTGAAGAAGTCGCCAGGTGTGCACTTGCTCATTGCTGAGCTGGGATGCGCCGGGGGGTATTTTCGGCGGGCGAGCCGGTAATGTGTGAGTATCTCATGATACCCAGTTAGGCGGTCTCTGACGGATCGGGCCCCGTGGTAACAAACTAGGCTGGCTCCCACTCGGATTGTGAATCCTCGAGCCGCGTCATGAGCCACCTCGTTCCGCCCGAGTCCCGAGTGCGCCGGCGTCCGTAGCAGTTCTACCCGGCACGTTCGAGGATTTTGAGTGACAATGTTGAGTGCCAGTGGCGAAATGAGGTCACGGACGAAATTTTGAACGGCCGTCTTTGAATGAAATATTACGATCGTGGGGGTCGGCCTTTGTGACAGGGCGAGCGCTAATGCCGCCGCCTCCGCCGGGGCAGGGCAAGGGGTGCGAACGGTAAGGGAGCATAACGGGGCTCGTCCGGCCGATTCACGATGGCCAGAGCATAAGCATCGTGGTGACGGCATTCTGCCGCGTCCACGTATAAAATATCTGGTCGTACAGGTAGGCGTTGCTGAAGAGCTTGCGCTCGTTGCATTCTGCGACCCGCATGATACAAAGGGTACATTTTGTGTGGTACAGGACGGACGATAATTCGAGCGTGAATAGCCCCAGCAATGGGGATTTACGAGCGGGCAAAGTAAGAGCACGAATCCCGAGTCGGTCTAGGATGTGCAGACTGGTTGAGGTAATGGATAGGCGGGCTATTTGTTTTGTCATGTGCGCCCGCACAAGCTCCTCGGCATTATTATGGCTGCCCAGATGGTCTAATCTGGCAGTGGAAGAGTACAGGAGTATCTGAAGTGCCGCTTTGTAGGCATTTCTGATACGGCAATTGATTTTTGAAAACTCAGCAGCACTGGCATGGATGAAAGAGAGAGTATGTTATTATGCTGGTCATAAATGCCTCAATGAGTGGCGATCTCTTACTCTCACAGAGCCCATGCTGGCGGCTGGCAATCCTGTTTATGAAACCAACTGTTTGGACAACATGCTTAGTTAACTGGGGGACGAATTGTGTATTGGTTCGATTCCGTTGTATAAGAAGCGCGAGAACTTTTAGTGTTTGAACTTCCGGTACTCATTAACCACTAATAGAGATAGAGATATCTGACGTTGTGCGGGCTGCTCTTTTGGGTGGTAAAACGAGCAGCTCCGAATTGTGGGAGAGCATGTAAGGCCTGCTAACTCTGCTTGTTAACTTCAATATTTGCACCATTTTGTGAGGTCTCTTCAATGTGCGCATCACTGCCACCTGTCACCTAGAGAGTGATGTCATCGGCGTACATACTGAAGCACAGACGGGGAACTTTCTGTACTTATTTGGGGATATTTAGCAAGGCCAGGTTAAAGAGCATGGGTGTTAACACAGCCCCTTGCGGCGTACCTATCAATGACAAATTCAAGGTGTCTGATGTGATGTGTCCGATTTGGAGGATTGCCGTGCGTGCCGTGAGAAAGCTGCGAATATAGTTCTATGTGTGCTGTCTCGGGTTTAAAAATTCTAATCCACGCAGAATGGCGGTGTGTGAAACTCTATCAAAAGCCTTAGTGAGATCCAAGGCCAGGATTGCGGCCGAATCGAGCCTACTGGGGGGAGTTATCACTTCGAAACGGTAGCTATACTAGTGTTTTTTTCTCGCTCTCTTCCTTAGATCATGGCGAGAATTCGCTTCGCGCTGTAGTTTTTATTTATTTTCCATTCCCTCTTGTTGCGTAAATGCCCCTCTACACGCCTCCATGACTGCGATATTTGCTACCCAGCATCGCCTGCAGTGGTGGCCACCCCGAGAGTTGCTCTTCTTAACCGAAGAGTACGTGTAAGGCTGTACGGCGTAAACACATTTTTATATTTTTCCCCTGGGTCTATGAAAAGCAAACAAACGTTCCCACATTGTTCGGTATAAGCGAAATTTTGCCATAACCGATTTCGTCTAAACGGGGTTTCAGTGTATATATGCTGAAATGCTGTTATAGGGATAGCAACTGATGCAATGCGGCTTAGGAGTATCAGAGCTCGAGACTAGCGTGTGCGACGAGTGCGACGGAATGCTTATGGTGATGAACTAGAATACTACCGCTGCGTACCCCTAGATGGGAAGCTAGGGATATGCATTCTGGTAATCTGCATTCTCGCACTCCGTTGCATTCTCGCAATCTGTGTTGCTGTTACCTCCCCTACAATAACTCCTCCGATGAGCACGATTCAATCTGGCTTCCTGAGGGCCCAACGAAAAAATGGTAGTAATACGGTTTTAGGCACCGCACAACGGTGGTGTTTTTCCATGCCGTCATAAATCTGTTGAGGGCTCTAGATGCTCAAGGCTGTGGTTGATGGTGACGTAAGCCCAGCGGCACGATATGGCCCGTTGTTGTTCGACAGCAACATGCAAGATTGTCCAGAGGGTTCGAGGTGCACCCACCGCCACAGTAGAGTACCGGGCGAGAAAATAGTGTCCGGAACATTGCGGTTACGTTAGTCCTTTTGCTCGTATTTTCCCCAGGGAGTTAATGTGTGGTCGAGTAACGGGCACTGTGCAGCTAACGATGAGCAGTAAGAGGTGAATACTCATCGGCATAAGCTCGATAGGCAGGAATAGCGTATAAAGAGCACGTCGGTTTGTGGGCGTACAGAAATAGTGGTGAGAAGGCTGTGGTAGGCCTTGTCGCAGTACTGGAATCATCAGTCCACATTTGTATTGCCTGAAGAAATGTACAAGGCGAGTATACTACCTAGAGTAAAACAAATCGGTGAATACTTTCATCTGCGGATTCTAGGCAGTGCACGTGCGATGAATGAGGCGGTGCCCAAAGAGGGGAGGATCAAAAAGTTCAGGGAGGAAACCGTGGCACTGGTCACTCTGTAATTTTCGAGGGGCGCCATACCGAAGGATGAAGTTTTGTAACGGGAACGAAGCCACCTCCCTTGATGTAGCAGCCACTAATGCAGCCGTGTTCGCGTAGCGTGTGAGGTGGACAACGACAACGACACCCCAAAGATTCCCGACAGCGGTGCCAGGCAATCAACACTAAAAATCAATATCCACCAATAGCAGGGGCTTTCAAGGTACTGTAAGAGCTGTAGCGGCCGAACGCAGGGTTCGGCGAACACTTTCGGCGCTGGCAGTCTTAGCACAATCGGACGAACCTGCTCACGAGGCTGCACATCCGGCACCTGTGGTACCACATGCGCCGGATGTGCAGCCTATTTGTTTTTAATACGCTGGCATAAGGGCTTTGGGTGTCGATGTGGAAGGAGGGGGAATAGCGGAACGTAGCGGAAAGCGTATCGCAAGAAATCGCTTGTGGCTTCCGGAAACTCAATGGCAGAGGTACAAGAAGTTAACCAGAAAAAAAATTGTGGGCCTAAGGCGAGGCCAATGCGTGAAAGCCGCGGTGAGGTTTCAGAGAAACACGAAGATAAAAGCTTTCCAAGGGTATCTTCGCTTTTTTGCGGCCATGTCGTCAAACGGTGGTTATTCCAAGTTTCTATCCTGAGCACTGACAGAAGCAGCCTCCTCGGTGACACAGGGCCACGACAGGGTATTGGTGAGTTTCTATTTAGGGCTGGAGCGGCGGATGACGTTAACGACAAATTCTTAGCGATGCAGAGCCAGCGGCCAAGTCGATCTGAGGGCTCTCCCAGAACCACCAGCTAAAAAATGGCAGTGTGATCTCTAACCACATCGAAAGTGGCGCTTGTTACGAATCGGCCAGCGCCGCCGTACTTTCCCGCATCACTCCTCGGCTGTGCGGCGAAGCCACTGCGTGCGCCTTTGAAAACAGGCGCCACCATGTCGGTGACAAGTTTCGACAAGCCCGACTCAGACACTTCGCTTTCGGCGCATTTCTAAACTTCAGCGGCTGCCTGCGAGGCTCGTCTCAACGCTCTGCAAGGACACAGAGGCCCGGCGAACTCTGCGGAGTCCTCCTCTCTCACCTCTCCCGGACTCAACGTGCGCCGATGCTATGAACGTCTTACGAACTCTGGAAAGAGCGTTGTGTGTGTCTGTGACTTTCGTGGCGTGTTGCCGCTTGTTGGCGTTTGACCGTTACCGCTTTTGGGTATAAATAGACCCCCCCAACGCTGCAATTCATTCCTGTTTGAGCAGCGAATCCATGCTGTCGCTGTGCTCCAGTCATGTATTGTAACCTCGCCCGTCGGGCATGGTTTTTTTGGCTTCGGCTCACCTCTCGCTATGAAGTAAAAAGTTACGTTATCCTACGCCTTTTGGACTTCTCCACGGCTGCAACAGCGGCTAGCCGCTCGCATCATACACGCTACCACTCGTATGTCGGAGGCCACGGAGCTCGGATCGGGTGCCCCCACTCGGTCGCAACAATTGGTGGCAGCGGTGGGATGGCAACTTCGTAACACCTGGAGCCAGCGGTGCGAGTTCCAACACAACGGACGTCAAGGCGGCTTCGGGCTTCGCAAAATTCACGGCGGTGAATGGGGAGCGCGGGATTTTGCTTCACTGAGTTTTACCAGGCTTCTGGGGATAGCTGGTAGGGCGTTTGTTTTTGTCGCGTGGGTTATTCGCGCAAAACTTTTTTGGAGCAGTGGGAAAGCAGTACTCTAGACCGGCCATGATTTTGAAGGCGTTGAAAAAAACGCAGTGGTTGGAGCTTGCAAAAGAGTTGCGCTTGGATGTTACGGACGCGCTGAGAAAGCCACAGATGATACAGAGTATACTCGCTGTTGGGGCTCACGATGACGAGCTCTCTGAGTGCATTGAGACGATCAATAGCAAGGAGACCGCTAAACGTCAGGCTGCAGAGGCAGAGGCTCTGCGCCAGCGTGAGGAACGCGAGGAGAAAAAGCGAGAACAGGAGCTCGAAAGGCAGAAACAAGAACAGGAACGTGAGGAAAGAAAGCCCAAAGAGGAACGCAAGGAAAGAATAGTCGATCTGGAAGTCAAACACGAGAAAAAGATGTCATTTGACGCCCTCGATATCGAGCGAATCCGAAGGGAAAGAAACAAGCTCGAAAGAGAGAGACTCCAACGGGAGAACAAGCACCTAGAGCATGAAATTCAACTCGATTAGGATGAAGAGATTTCCGAGTTAGAATTGTTGCTCGAAAAAGACCTCGTTGTCGAGCAAAGCACCGTGCGAGTGCTACCAGTAGCAGACGCTCGGGAGCGTGAGTCGGAGGCGGCGGTTGCGGCCCAGCAGCGCGACAAGGTGGCTGAGAGAGATAACGAAAGCAACGAAGGCGCATTAGCTCAGACTGTCGGCAGAGGCGGCAGAGGGCAGTGCGTGTCCACTGAGTGCGATAATGTGCCGGCGTTTGTTTTGGAGATCTCGGCGGAGTGTTCGGACGGTTCAAATTCGCGGGAAGATTTGGGAACAGCTGCTGTCGTGAACGTGAACACTTCGCGAGATAGCGACGTTTCGCAGGAATGCGTAAACGATGAGGTTACCGAGACGCCGCACGAGTCCGCTGAAACGGAGGTTGTTCCTTCGGACAGTAGTGCAGAAACGAGCGACGTGGTGGGAAAGCCTGCAGCCGAGGCAGCGAACAGTTCGCACGGTTCAGTTGGGAGTCCGGACGATTTAGCCACTGAGCAAGACGATTCCGTCCTGCCACCAGCTCAGGTAACTGACCTCGAGCAACGGCCAGCCGAGCTCGTAGAGATTCAGGTGTCTGGGGCAGCTGAGCTGTCTTTTGAGACAGAGCAGCCTGGTTGTAGTGTAGTCCTCGCAGTGAGGAAGGAGAACGGGAACACGCTTCGGTCTTCGCCTGCTGAGGCTGCCGCCGAAAGGGCGAGGGACGCCTAGATGGGGCCTGTTGGAAGCTACGAGGTGTCTAAGGAGCTCGTCGTGCCCGTTTCACTCCCAGCTGATGCTCCCGATGATAGGCCAACATCGGCTGAGCTAGTTGAGAATCCGGTGTCGCCTATGGCTGAGGCGAAGTCGGGAACCGACCAGCCTAAAGGAAAGAACGTAAACGCGTTCCGGCGTTTGCTTCCCGAACGCGTTCGTGAAAAGGCGAGCAATGTGGAGAGAAGAAAAACCTCCGCGCGTACTTGTGGCGCGGGTTTCAGTGCGGTCACGACAAGGGGTAAAGCCGTGAGCTCGCATCGCGCCAAGGGAACGCCGCCTCCAAGAAGGAGTACGCGCCTAACGTATGAACGGTGGAAAATCCCGCTCGCTCCTCCGCGCGCTCGACCGGTGTCATTTCACGCGGTCGCAGCAGCGTTCAGAGAACGGGTGCACCTAAAGTGCGGTACAGAAGGGGAAAAGCTCAGGCATTGTCGAGAGCTCAAATCGCAGCTCTCTGCGCGAGAAGTGGCTTGTAGACGCCTGACTTTCTCAAATTCATTGTTCTTCCTGACGCAAGTTTCGCCCTTGACGATTGCATTTTTTTGTGTGTGGGACATTTCCAATCACGTGAAATGTCACCTTTCAAGTTTGTGCACTTGTCTAAAGTACTGCTGGGCAAAAATATAACTAGAGTAGTTAGTTATTTGCGTACTATTCGCAATTAAAGCCTGGTAAAGCTTCAATGTGGATTTGTCCTCGCATTTGCCGGCGATGCGGTTGTGTCTTCCTGTGTTGTTCTGTTGCTTGCTTGACCAAGCCAGAGGTGTTCTTGTGGAGCCACTACTCGTCCCGTGACCGGCCCGGTGAAGCTCCAGCACGGTGTCGTACAGCCAAGGCCTGGAGTCGAGCGTCTGCCGAGCACTTCACTTCGACAGCATCCTCCGGACAAGGGTTAAAGACCCTTGTACATCGCGATCTCGGACCCCCGGCGGAGAAGCTGTTACGAATCGGCCAGCGCCGCCGTACTTTCCCGCATCACTCCTCAGCTGTGCGGCGACGCCACTGCGTGCGCCTTTGAAAACAGGCGCCACCATGTCGGTGACAAGTTTCGACAAGCCCGGCTCAGACGCTTCTCTTTCGGCGCATTTCAAAACTTCGGCGGCTGCCAGCGAGGCTCGTCTCAACGCTCTTCCAGGACACAGAGGCCCCGCGAACTCAGCGGAGTCCTTTCTCTCTCCCCTCTCCCGGACTCAACGTGCGCCGAGGCTATGAAAGGCTTACGAACTCTGGAAAGAACGTTGTGTGTGTCTATGTGACGTTCGTGGCGTGTTGCCACTTGTTGGCGTTTCACCGTTACCGCTTTTGGGTATAAATCGACCCCCGCAAGCGCTGTAATTCATTCCTGTTTCAGCAGCGAATCCATGCTGTCGCTCTGCTCGAGTCCTGTATTGTAACCTCGCCCGTCGGGCATTGTTTTTTTTTGGCTTCGTCTCACCTCTCGCTATGAAGTAAACAGTTACGTTAGCCTACGGCTTTTGGACTTCTTCACGGCTGCAACAGCGGCTGGCCGCTCGCATCATACACGCTACCACTCGTATGTCGGAGGCCATGGAGGTCGGATCGGGTGCCCCACTCGGTCGCAACAGGCTGCAAAAATAGGCAGTGAATTCGTTCGTATTCCAGATTACATCTAAAAAGATAGATTGGTCACAAGCAAATGCAACGTTGCTTACTTCCTACTTTTAATTTTATTTTATTTGAAAATGGGGTTTCACGCGCCGAAACTACACAGGTCGTAAGGCGCGCAATAGTGGAGCGCTACGGAACAATTTTGACCACCTGGTAATCTTTAACCAGTGCCTGAATATGAAACACATCAGCGTTTTCTTTTTAATACCCTATCCGAAAAGCAGTCACGGCGGCCGAAAATGGAACCCGCATCATTGAAACCCACAGCATAACGCCTAAGGCTGTGAGCCACAGCGACATTTATTTGCTACTTCTTGCTGTGAAGGATAAACGATGGCCTTTGAGTCTTAAGCCTTATATATTTGTGTTTGAGGGAACGCAATTACGCCTTAAAAAATTTTAAGTTATAAAAAAAGGCGCCCGAGGCAGGGAACACGGAAAATCTTAAAGCGAAGCAAAGGAAAGTCGGAGACGGGGCAGAAAGGGGACGTAGTGGGTGCCGGGCAAGAGAATCAGCGTAACGCATAGATAGTTAGTGCTATACGCGCCATACAAGCAGCTTTGGAAGGTGAAGGTACGGCAAGGTGTTACATGGCTGAGTGAAGCGATAGCTATCTGAGGTACGAATTTCATAGTGTGCCGTCCAGGAGTCTGGTTATGCGGCGACAGACACTGCCGGGTCTTTCAACGGAAAGCTCAACACCAGATGAACCGAACGTTTAACAAGGTTTCCGCCTTCACAGTCTTCCTAAACATTCTACTATTTTTTCGCCTTGATAGTGTATCCGGCGACGATACTACTGGTGCTGCGTCACGGGACTACACATAGTTATCGGTAGAACGGGTCTCGATCGAACAGTTCAACTCTTCACCTTTGGGATGGTGTTACGACAAAGAATTGGTCGTGAAGAGAATGTGGACCTTTGGTGTGGCGGACGTTTGGTCGCTAAAGAATTGCACCGTCGCTGCAGGCTGTTCAGCTGAGAAACTGCAACGAAGCCAAACTGCTTTCATTGCGGGTGCTGACTGCTGGTTACGAGGAAGAGTTCTTTCACAATATTGCAATGAACACAGGGCGAAACATATATTTTTAGTTTAATCTAAAACCGCGCGTGTGGTGTGTTCACTCAAGGCCGCAGTCCACCTTATTTTAGCCCCGAATAATCAAGTTGCAACGAATATATCCCTCTGCTTTTTATCCTAACTCTGGCTTCCCTATTAGTTCGTAAATGTACCGAGTGCGTAAGATATTATTTTGTGAGGTAGCCTGCTATGCTACCCATCCTCGCCATCCGCTCAAGCTTCCTTTGAGCTTCTGTTCTTTGCAATACCCCCGCACTAGACTCTGGAAGCACAAGCAGCGTACATCGTCTACCTTTAAACCAGAAATCCTAATTTTATTTTTACGATGAGCGTCCCTACCAATAACGTACCGGCAGGTCTGCTTTGCATCATGAGTTTAGCATTTGCTTTTATAACATCGGACCCCACTACATTTACAATGCGGCCACTGTTGTCATAAGAGCATTCATCCTGTCACAGTTTTCCTCTTCTAGAGTACCCTTCAAAGGGAGCACCGTTACTGGCATCAGATGGTCGACTCAAATTTGGCTCATCTTTAATCTACAGCGAATATATACATGGCTTGGCTTGAGGCAAATGTGCGTTCGTCAAAACAGCCGCGTGTAAAATGAATTTTTGCCTCCAGAGCTAGATTAAACTGCTCTAGCTCGAGCTCTTAATCTAATGTACGTATTTTAAACAAAATTATACTGAATCTACCCGCCAGCGCGATTCTATAGCTACGCCAAATTTTATTTGCTTTCTTTTTTTACTGAGTTCACGTTCGGGATTTAAATTTTAGGAAATGCCTATTTGCTTTTAATGAATGGTCACCTACGGAGCTGTATGGTTTGTGAAAATGCCTATAACTGTTGTTCAATCGAAAGAACTCTGAAACACCATATATCAAAAGTTACCGTTGGACGGCTGTCTGATTAAGCCTAATTTGGTTTATTTGTCTTAATTAGGGTAATGTCCCTGAAGTTATAAATGTTAAAGAAATCCCCCCCAGCTGTCCACACATGGCCGTGTACAGGGACAGGTAGTAAAAAAAAACGACTGACTCTCACTCTACGAAATCTATGCCCGAATACGTGGTGTGAGAATTACGCGATATGGTGACTCTACCGTTAGGCATCGTTTTGTCTACTGTTCGCTATTACATAGCTCACAGAAAATGTTTAGATATTGTAAGGTTTCCCTCGGCTGTCATTTCATTGGCTTCCACTTCATGATAACAAACAGCCCCATGTTTGTCCGCTAGAATGGCACAATGTCATCAAAAGTTTTCTCCGGTAATTATTAAAAAGTGTGCTCAATTGCAAATTAATTACGAGCGTGTTTTGTTTTATGCAGTCTTTAGACTGTGCCCACTTTCGCTGGTAATTCTTGACGCAGTGGGAGGGGACCAAAGTTTTTTCATAAAAACTTCCCTGATCATATCTTAGTAGTGAGGTGGCCTACACAGATAACAGCGCAGAGTATAGCATCCTATGCTGTTATGGATGAATATAATAATTGATCGTATGGCTTAGTGTCCACATCTCTACCCGTCTCGCTTCTAAATCAATATCATACTGCTATTATTTTTTAATTCCACAATGTTCACAATGCTATTAACATTAAACGGTTCTGGCTGTTTGCACGGACGATTTATAGTGCACACCCTGTTGGTCAAATGTATACAATCAGGCAGGGCCTGTGAAAATTTTTTTTGTCGTTGTTGAACGGAAAGAAACCATGCTTATGGATCTAACATCCGGTTTTTTTGCCAGGCAGACCAGTGAACACGGGCACAATTACGCCGCCATACAAACTGCACACGCTTTTCGGCGGAGTCGCCGAGGTAACCTCGGTGCAGCCAGTGCGTGGTTGTACCGGGTCAGTTCGTTTCACCTGCACCACGTGAAGGAGTTTAGGCGGTGCAGAACTTCGCCGTTCGTGTCATAGGTGCAGCTGGCGCACCTGAACCGCGCCGTTTGATTCACTGGTGGCGCCGATGGGTGCAGGACAAGTTCATGGCTTTGGCTGCACTTCCTTCCGACGAGTTGCAGAAGGAGTCGAAAAAAGTGCAGGTCGGTTCCGCCGATTATTCGGGATGGTGGAACCCGCTTTGTGCCGATGTGAACTGGTTCAAGAGATGCAGGCTTAATCAAATGAACCCACCATTTTTTATTGGCAAGCCCTCTTGCTCTTTCACCGTGTCCTCCTCTACGAACCCCTCATTTTGACACAACCGAGAAATTTGATGCTTGCACTCAGGCAAGCTCACAGGGCGCTGGAGTAAACCTCATCTAAGCATGAAGGTCTGCTTGACGGTACGCGGGGTTTTGTGGGTTTTTATAGTATACCAAATGTTCTGTTACAAAACAATACCGCCTAACCAGATGGATTTTCAGCGCAGTAATACCTGTCAGGAACTTGCACACACCGATTTTAACCGACGTTTTGTTGCGAAACCTTAGATTGAAGGTACGTCTGAGTACCTACAAATTGTATACATGCGTGTTATGAAAGCGTCGGCGTAAATTTTGTTTCCCTTTCTCAGTAGACGTTTTCGCAATGTTTCACACATAAATGATTAGGAACCGCTAGTTAGTAAAGATGTGCCGAAGAAAAATAATGCACCCTTCCGCCTAATGATGGCGATGAATGAACGCGAACTTTCTTGCGGTGGATTCTTTGGTTCGCTAATCCCACACTCCGAGGACGTGCTGCACTGGAGGTACACATACTGTCGGGTGCGAACTGTTAATTGTTACTTGTGACGCTGTAATCTGGCCCCTTCACCGCTATGTGCATTCTTCAACAAACCAGAAATGAGTGATAATTTTCTCTTATCCTGCCCACGGGTCTCCTCTATACGCAGAAGCACGTAGAAGCCACATGTATGCGGCTAAATCTCGAACTTTCTGCGACACCAATTTCGTCATTCGGGGCTAAAGTACTGGGCTTCTGCCACGGAGATCTTTGCGAGGCGTTGCACTAATTCATTCCAAAATCAGGTCGTCTTCCGTGTGAGCTGTTCTTTGTCATTGCTGGATTCGCCTGGCAAACCTACGCGCGTCTTCCGCACTGCTTCGTCTGCATTGTGTCTTCGTTATAGATCCTGAATTTATTACAACGGGTTTTTTGTTACTTCTGTCTATATTCTCCTCACTTTTATTTCTCTAATTTACAGCTATTAATCGATTGTATTATCTAAATATCTTTCTTTTTTTCCAAAACCTCTATAGTTTCTTTCGGTAAAGCAACCTTTTCCTGGCCAATCACTCTGAGTGGGTAAGAGCCATTTGTTTGGTACCACCACAACCACTTGTTTGAAATACCCACATCAACTCTCGGGTGTGCACTCTGTGGGCTTAACGGTTAGGTTTGGTGTGTACGGGGCGCTTAAGTACCTTGCTGCTTGGCGTTTGCTTGGAGCAATTTGAAATGAAGTAATCAGATTTACGCAGGCTTTATAACGAAAAGGAACCATGTTCGATTCCAGCCACGATAAGCGCTTTTTTCTTTCACTTCACCGATGATCATTCACCATCACCGTCAGGCAAACATGAGTTTCCTGCAAGGCCTACTGGCGTTCAACGGCATTCAACGTTGAACGTTCAAGCGTTCAACGTTCAACTTCTATATAGCACAAATATCCGTCCTATTCTCGAATACGGTTTTATGGTTTGGGACCCCTTCACGCATAATCTGATAGATTGTCTGTAGGCCATACAGAACAGCGCTGCTCGTTTGTTACGCAGAGTTATGCATTTCCAAGCAGCAATACTCGGATAAAAGATTATTCTGGCTGGCCTGCGCTTGCGTCGCGTCGGGCCTTTTTTTGTATGGCTTCTCTAAGAGATGTATACTTCAACCGAACACCACTGAACAAAGATGCTTACCTGGTGCTGCCCACATATGTCCACACGCTCAAGATAAGACAAATACCCCCTCGTACAACTGTTTTTATGAATTCATTTTTCCCCGCACTATAAAATCGTAGAACCAGCTTCCCCTGCACATCATCCTAGTTGGAAGCGACAATGAATTCCTGGTGGCTTTACGCAGTCATCTTGAATGCTAAAGTTTGAACGCTATTCTTCCAAGCGTGCATTTCTGTTTTTGCATACTTCTTTTCTTATACACGTTAGTAATGCATACGTTTCTGCATACTTGTGTTACTTTAAATGCTAGGCAGTGTTACTTTTTATGCCACTCATCATGCTGTCTTTTGTTATTTTTGTCTGTTATTTGTTTCCCTGTTCCTTGTTATTCATTGTATCTTTCATTTTATTGGCAAATTTCGTGTATCAAAGTAGGTTTTACCCCTCTTCTGTCTGTTATTTGTTTCCCTGTTCCTTGTTATTCTTTATACCTTTCACTTTGTTGGCGTATTTTGTGTGTGAAAATGCGGTGTTACCCCCATACTGTAATGCCCTCTGGGCAAAATGTAGGTATGTGAATAAATAAATAAGTAAAAATTATTGAGGACACTAAAACCTCGCCCTAAAAAACAGTATCAGTCATTTGAATATTTTTGCAAATGCTTACTTGTGTGGTTGAGTGTCGTTATTTATTTCCTCTCAGGCCACTGCAATGTCGTAAATCTCACGGAAGAAGCTGAAAAGGCAATTTACGAGTTGGGGGCTGGAGGAAAAATAATTGACTGGAGCATGACGGCAAATTACAAGTACTGGACTCAGGGGTACAACTGCTGTGGCGAGTAAACAACTTTTGTCATTTGCTCCATTTCTGCGAAGTGAAATCGTGACATATATTATGCCAAATGCGGAACCACGTCTAGGTCTATAGATAGATATCTTTAGAGCTCTGGGAAGCATAGCTGCAAATATGAATGTGAGCTGCAAATGTGCAGAGAAAAAAAAAACTAATGAGGTGATTTAACCCTAACACGAGATTATCCCCCTATCTAGGAAGACGTCGGTTTTTGGAAGACTTTGGAATACTACTATAAGTATTTCGGAGATATACCAAAGAGTGGTTCTCAACAGCCACGTGCATGTGTTGAGTAAACGGCGTTGAAAGTTCATCGTAAAGGGTCTGTAAATTCTCTCATGGGATGGCTACTAGGTTTCACCGATATCTCAAGTTAGCTGTCATTTGCTTATGGTTCACCCCTATTCCTTGGGACGCCTCTCACGGGATACGTTCACGCCAAAAGATATCATGGTTTCTAAACTTTCAGTTGTGTCGGTTGGAGCTAGGTAATTGTGTCGCTGGAGAGAGGGGATTTGATTTGATTGATTGTAGGGTCTAACGCGCCGACGCAACGCAGGCGATGAGGCGTACCGTAGTGGAGGACTCCGGCTTAATTTTGACAACGTGCGACAAAATCTCGTACACAAGGGTCGTTTTTGCTTTTCACCTCTATCAGAAAAGCAGCCACCGCGGCCGGGAATCGAACCCGCGACCTCGTGCTCAGCAGCGCAACGCCTTAGCCACTGAGCCACCGCGGCTAGTTGGAGGGGGGGGAGGTAATAGGCCTCAACAATGGGAAACCAAACTCGGAGGTGCAGATATTTGATGATATTGTGTATCATTGCCTAATTTCATATGTATACAACTAGGTTGAACGCAGCGCCCCACATGGCCTGTGACAACCGCTTAGCTCCTGGTTAGCTTCATGTAGTTGTATTTCTTCCGCTATTGATTTTATGTGGCCCCCAATGTTTACAACACGAAACTACACTGCGAGACACTTTAAACACCGTCATAATAAAATACAATCCCTGCAATTTCACTTTTAGTAATTGCCTGCGTACTGTATCCGTGTAAAGTCAGCTACAACATTTTAGACGAAGAGTTTGTGCTCTTGGTGAACAAGGATAGCAGCTTCATAACCTAACTCACAAATTATATTAGGACACACCGGTAAAATGGCTTCTCACAGGAGCAATTCTCAAACTTTTAAGGAGGAGAGCAATTTCCTGCGATACACAGTGTTACAAAAATAGCGCAATGAAACGAAGACAAAAAACATGCAACGCAAGGACAGTGCTGAGGGCGAAGCAAATTGTGTAAATACAAACATTATAATTCATGTCAGAGTTTTTAAACACTAACCCGGCCAACACAGCAGTTTGGTCAACTGGTTCAAGCACTGCATTTCGTGGTTAAAATGTCTATAGTATACGCGATTACTTTAGATTGCCTTCCAGACGTTTATATAATGCGAATGTATAAAACACTTTCCACACTTTTCGCACTAACTCGAAGGTAATTATTGCATAAACGGCGGGATTGCGTGAACAGCTATATATGTACATGAAATGCTTTGGTTCCTCAGGCTAAGCGGTAGGGCTGAAGTTGTATCAAATAAAATAAAACCACCACCGTTTTCTTAACGAAGCCAACTGCACCAGAGGCGGGGCTCAATACAAGCCAAGCCGGTGTAACTACGCTATAGACTTTACAGCGCGAAGATGGTCAAGGTGTACAATATATAGAATAAAACCTAAGACTAAAATCATGTCGGAGCAAGGAGAGCGACGAAAGAAATGTTTCAAAAAGACGACAGCTCTTCGTTGGTAACCTCAGGGCGAACATTACGGTGTCTGTCTGTGAACCAATTCGAGTGGCGGGAAAAGAAACAATAAAACCAACGCTTTGAATCAAATGGAAAGCCGGCAAGATTGCTCACAACTACCAAATCTTATACCACTGCTCATATGTTCACATATCAATGTGCGCAGGAAATGCATAAGACATAATTGATGGGAGAATTGCCGAACCCGGGGTTATTGGAAATGATGAATAAAAGTTGAATTTGTTTTTATAGAATGGCATTTAGGAAAAACAAGTTGAGAGGGTGTCGAAGACAGCTAGATCTAGCAAACACTTATTGAAAATACGTCATGTGGACCTGTTCCAAAATTAACGGAACGAACATGTGGAACAGTTGTCGCCAAGCAGGCCAGACATTTTCAACTTGTTTTTAATTACCAATCTTTGATTCCAGTCCTAACTGGGGAAGTCAGTGGGCCGGGAAACAACCTGAGGGGTAGGAGGGGGAGAGATTACATAGCATTGGACATTGGGAGAGAAGACTGTCTCTCTTTCTACTACGTTGGTGGTGGGACAAGCACGCACAGAGATGATTTTGCATATGGCCACTTATCAGAAATTCGGACCTACTTCACAAAGAGTAGTTCGTAAGAACCGCCATGCATGACAAACTAGTTCCTGTGCACAGTGTCGGGAAACGGGCGAGAATTTACCCAGTAATGAAATACACCTCAATAATTTTTGTCAGTGGCCGGTTTTCACAGCACAGCTGCAACAGGCGGTTGTATTGCGTGCGTTTTGTTTATTTTAGGGTGCCTTAACTCATTATCTCTTATGCAAATTACTTCGCGGGGTTCTCAGATTTTTCTTCAGGCGGATTTGCCATTTGTGACCTCTTTTCATTGTTTAAAAGATGGCTTCCCCTTTAACGACCGCTCCTGGAAATAATCTTTTTTGCGTGTTTTACTCAAGACCCATGAACGGAATCAGCAATATTGCAACGGTGAAAGTGAGCGCTGGGGTTCGTAGCAATTGGAAAGGCACTGTTAATGTAGAGGGTGAACTTTGCCCGTAAGTCCCCGGTCACCACTGGCTACAGCGTCCAAAAAACTGCTCCTTCGTCTTTTTCATCGTCTTGCCTCAGCTGCTCGCTTCAACGTCTCCACGTCCAATATTGGGTTTGGAGCGCTGGGGCTGTCTGGCAATGATGATAATAATGCCGTGGCATTACTGCCCCTCTCGAAAACGGCTCCGGCCGAATGCCGGGTGGTATGTCCGTTCGTATTCCAGCCTAACCAGTCTTGAAAGGGAAGAAGATGAAAAACGCGGTCTCAGCGCGCAAACACTAAAATGTAACCATATACGTTCAGTAAGGCTGGGCTTGGACTGAACGGGGGTAATATGCCTTCTTGCGTGCCACATGACGATTGCTGGAGTTAGCCGGCGTCTTGATGAGCATGCTGTGGTGGCCATGGGTTCTACCTCGTAGTTTACATCAGAGACGCGTTGAAGGACTTGCTACAGGCCGATGTAACGGCGGAGATGTTTTTCCGAAAGCCCATGGCGACGAACGGATGTCCACACCTAAACAGGGTCTCCAGCCAGATATTGTTACAAGGTGAAGTTAAAACGATAATGAAGGCGCGCTCTACGAGGTATGCTCCAAACACCCCCAACACAATCATCATCGTCTCCAAACATCACCATCGTCGTCTTGCCAAACGTCCAATGGCAAAATGCCAGCAGCGACGGAGGGACGCGATTACGGGGAAGAGGAAGAAAACGTGCTTGGAATGCTGCGGTGACACATAGCCGTCGGGTGTTCGGACCCGAACATGTAGCAGCGGTCATCGACGGATAACATCTGCACCAACAGTCCGCCTGTGATCAACTTAAGCATCGGGAGGGGTCGACCGTGCGTCCACGAGGGCCGCGTTTGCTGTAACCGCGAGAGCCCGGAGCACACTGCACCACAAGGGACCTCCATGTGTGATCGCCCCCCCCCCCCCCCAACCCATGCCACGACTGGCACGTACCGACGCCACCACGCCTTAACCTGACTGAGGGCGCGACCGGACTCATGAAACTATAATCCGCGCACTGTATTCTTTCGGGTAGTTGAACTTTTTTTTCAGTCTTTGTCGGATTTTTAAGCTATCCTCTTTTTGTTTATACTTGTCTTTGTTCCGTGTGTTTGTCATGGGTTGACCGGTATATAAACGCAGTTATACCGGGTCCGGGTGTTTTTCTCAATTATTTCGCTGCCACTAAGAACCTTACAATAATTGGCGTCCACGACAAGACGAGACAACGTCGTTTTATAATACCCATAAAACCCACAATGGACAAACGGGAGTTCATTGCCATGGGCGAACGCTTGGGATTGAGTGGCGAGGAATTGAGGCACTGGGTCCAGGCGGAACAGAAACACTTGCGCGACGAAAGAGCGCTAGACCGAGAAGAAAAGGCACGCGAGCAAAAAGCTTTGAGTGAGAGGGCCGAGCCCGAGCGGGTGAAAGCTGAGCAACAGGGGGCGCGTGCAGAAGTCGAAGAACGCAACGCACAGCTGCGGATTCGCTTGGCGGAACTCATTTCGGCGCGAGGAGTAGGGCCCCGAACATATGGCGATGAAGAAACCACTGGTCAGGCACAGGCTGCAACCCCAGAAATCCAGAAAGCCTGCGCGCGCACATTTCTGCCCTTCTTTGAGGATGCTCGCGACGACCTGGAAACTTACCTTTAAACAGTTCGAATGTGTAGCGCAGAGCCAGGGCTGGCCTTAATCGAAATGGGTCACTGCGCTGAGCTCGTGTTTGACAGGAGAAGCGTTGAAGGTATACGTCCGACTCTCGCCGCATGTGTATCTAGACTACGATCAGGTCAAGCTATCCTTGTTCCACCGCTTTCCCTTAAGAGCAGAGGGCTACAAAGGGTGGTTTCGCGGATCGAAGCACGAAAATGAAGAGTCGGCGAAGCAGTACGCCACCTATTTAAAAGGGTGCTTGGAAGGATGGATCTAGGTAGCAGCCGTAAAAAGGACCTTTCAGGATGTCGCAGGCTTGCTTGTCATTGAACAGCTCATAGCCAACTGTCACAAGAAAATGACAATTTTTATCCCGGAACAAGAGTGCAAGACGCTTTCGGTGACAACTGTGACAGCGGATAACATTATGAATGCCCAGAACAAGGCTGATCTGTGGCGGATCTGAGAAGACTCTAGGGAGGCTACCGCATAAACAGTAGCTAAGCTCAGTTCAAATAAGAAATCTACTCCTGCTATGGGAAACAAATGATTCCTGTGTGGCCGAGAAGGACACCGGGTATTCGGTCGCCAAACAAGAACTAAGCCCTTTTTTTGCCGGAAATGCCATTCAAGCAGACATGACGTGAAGTCGTGCGCAAGTAGAATTCCATCTGCCCGTCGCGTGTCTTGTCTGCGCGTAGATTTCGACAGGTCAGAGGAACCAACGTTCGAACCGTCCACAGTCCCCTACGCAACCGAGAGCCACGTGATCAGTGCCGTGAACGAAGGCACTCGCGGGCCTAGTACGGACATTATTATGCCTATCATGACAGGCATTCTCAATGGAGAAGTGGTCCGTGTACTTCGGGATACTAGGTTAAAGTTTTGTTGAATCTGTGATGGTCCTGTGGAGGCGCTCCGTAAACCCGTTATTTAAGGGTGATATGCTGTGCTTTTACGATGAACGCAGTTATCCTAGGGACGTTTTTCGTCAAGGAAGCAGTCAATTCGGTGCCCCGATCTGTTATAACAGTGGTAGGTGCACCGTGTCACAGAACGATGTTCCCTACGAAAAATTTGGCGGCTTCTGCGGCGGTGCCTTGAGAAAGAGAATTTGTTTCGGCATATCCTGTTAAGTAGTCAGTGACTACAATAATCTTCTTAATTCACAGAGACGACGTTGAGAATAGCCCAAGTAGATCCATTCCAACCTGTCTGAATGGCGCATGGCAGCGACCAACTGAGCGAAGCATTCCGCGTGGTTTACGCGAGGTGTCTGCCTGTGCTAGCTTTCGCGGCACGCCCTTACGTAATGTCTTACCGATTCAAAGAAGGTTCAGCCAAAAGTACCTCTGGTTGATCCGCGCAAATGTGCGACCCACGCCGAGATGGCCAGATGAAGGCTGATCATGACAGGCTTGCAGAACTTCCGCCCGTAGCACAGTTCGCAAGAAAGGGAGAAAAAATGTGTCCTAGATGTCATACCTCCGTTTATACTGCACATTGTTCGTCAGGTAGTAAGCGGCTACATTTCTGAACAAGGCTTGCGGTAAGGGGGCGTTTCTTCCGTGCAAGTGCTCAATGAGTGGCTGTAGCTCGATGTCCTGCAGCTGCTAGTCAGTCATGTCAGTTGTTCGAAGCACTCCGTGGAACGGGATGTACTCTTCAGATTCAGGTGAGTCGGTTGAAAGAAGCGCCCTCGATAAACAGTCTGCATCAGTACCTTTTTTTCCCAGCTTTTATGTATAGAAGAGTAATGTCCTACTCTTGGAGCCGCAGCCTCCACCTAGCGAATCAGCCAGATGGGTCCTTAAGGTCGGCCAGCCAGCAAAAAGAGTCATGATCGCTTGCCGCCCTCAAAGGGCGGCCGTACAGGTAGGAACGAAATTTTGTTATGGCCTAGATCACCGCGAGGAATTCCTTTTCCGTCGCAGAGGAAGCCTTTTCGGCTTTTGAAAGCGTGCGGCTGGCGCATCCGGTAACTTTTTTTCTGTCCCCTGCTGTCATTGCACCAGGTTAGCGCGAATTCTAACGTTGTTTGTATCAGTTGGGATTTATGTCTTGCTAGAGTCGTCGACGTAGGCCAAGATGGGTGCGTTCTGAAGGCGGATACGCAGCTCATCGAATGCTGCTTGCTGCTCCCTGTCAAAATGAATGGCCCATCGTTTTCTGTAAGGCGGGTTAATGGTTCGGCAATCTTGAAGAACCCTTCCACAAATGTCTGTACTACGCGCAAAGGCCTAAGGAGCGCCGTATCTCCTTCTTGTCGGTGGGCACTGTGAAAAAGCGCACAGCCGCTGTTTTGCAGGAATCGGGTTCGCCGCCTTGAGCAATGACAACGTGTCCAAAAAATTTTAGTTCTTGAAACCCGAGATGGCACTTTTCAGACTTGATAGCTAGATCCGCAGAGCGGAGAGCTTCGAGAACGCATCTCAGTCACACAAGGTGTTTCTCAAATAGCCTGGAAAAAACGGCCACGTCGTCTAAGTAAACCAGTAACATCGGCCACTTAAGCCCCTCGAGTAGCGTCCATCATCCATTGGAAGGTTGCAGGGGCGGAACAGAAGCCAAACGGGAGGACTTGTACTCGTAGAGGCCGTCGTGTGTTACGAACGCCGTTTTTTCGCGATCTCGCTCATCAACCTCTATTTGCCAATAACGACATTTCAAATGTGATGAGGAGAGAAATTTTACATCACGGAGGTGGTCTAAAGTGTCAATTCGAGGAAGCGGGTAGATGTCTTGTTTCTCCACGCTGTTCAATTTGCGGTAGTCAACGCAAAACCGAATCGCGTTGTCTTTTTCTTTAGTTGAGCCACGGGAGAGGCCCACGCGCTTTTAGACGAATTATTAACATCATCATTGAGCATCTACTTCACCGGACTCTTGATGATTTCCCTTTCCCCTGGCGCCACCCTCTAAGGTTGCTGGTGCACTGGCCTGACAGATTCATCCGTGAAGATGCGATGCTGCGCGATGGGTGTCCGACGCAATTTGAATGACGTGGCGAAGCAGTCGGAACATTCTTGCACGAGTGACTTGAAGGCATTTGTTTGAGCGGTCGAGTGTTCCGCGTCGAGAGTTCGTCGCGACATCCACGTCAACAATGCGCAACGGCTTGTAACGCTAGTCTTCCACATGACTGGCAATAACTCCTTTGGTAGAAAAGATAATTTTAGATTTCTCTATGTCGATAATTGCTCCGTTATTCAGCTGAAATTACATGCTTAGAACAGGGTCTCTCAGACACTCCGGAAGCACAGTGAATAAATTGACATTGGTGAAGCCGTGGATCTCGATTCGGGCAGTGCACCTACCGACAAGAGCAATCAAGTGGCCTTCAGCTGTAGGAATAAGAATCCCAGTCCAGGGGGTCAAAATGTTCTTTAAACTTCTTTAAAGTAGCGGCGAGAGTTTGGCTTATAACAGAAAGGTCCGCACCCTCTTATCCTCAGCCATGCAGGGGTCGGCTTGCCTGAACAGACGAGACATGTGTTCGGCGAACGTATTGACGCTCTAACTAGGATGCTGACTCCTGGCTTGAAGCGAAGCCTCCGCCCTCACGTAAGACGCGAGTAGCCGTCGACGAAACTCCTCCCAGGATGTGATCTTGGCCTCGTGGTTCTCGAACCACGTTCGTGCACGTTCCTTCAGAGCAAAGTACACATTACGTAGCTTTGGCTCCTCATTCCATTCGTTGAATGCGGCGATGTGTCTCTAACTGGTCCAGTCACTCCTCCGCAACGTCAAAGCTCTCCCCATTGATGATCTTCGGCGTACGTGGCTCATGAACCACGAACTGAAGGGAAGAGGTAGGTGGAGGATGCGCGTACACTACGCCAGAGTTTCACACCGCCATCGGATTCCGGTCAGCCAAGAGCCCTCACTCCACAGGCAATCCGCGTAGGCGTCAACTGATCCGCTCGTGAACTGGTGTAATTTCGATACCTGGCGGCCGTGTAGTCGGCCTCCTGGTAAGACCGGGTATCATGTACCCCGCAACTCCACCACTTGTAACGGTGAAAGTAAGCGCTGGGGTTGTAGCAATAGCACAAGCACTGTTTATTAAGAGGGCAAACTTGTGCTTGTAATCCCGCTGTCACGGCTAGCTACAGCGCCCAAAAACCTGCTCTTTCGTCTTTTTCTTCATCTCGCCTCAGCCGCTCTCTTCAACGTATTTACATCGATGATTGTCTGTGGATCGCTGGAGCTGTCTGACAATGACGATAATAGTGCCATGGCAATACGTTATTACTTTCGTAAGATTACAATGAAAACTCAAAAGACTGGAGGAACAATTTCCGTCTTACCTTTATTAGCAGGTATAGTGTGATGCGGTACATTAACAAAAAGGCACGTCAAGTATGTATTTATGGTTTGTACACTGATGTTATGTCAATATGCCAAGCCAACTGCATATTCACAGCTTAATAAATTCGGAACAAGTACATTTACACATTTGATTTATTTCAGCGGTCCAAAATTTCGCCACGGCTTGTCAACAGATCTTGAAATAAAGTTCTTGTAGATTCCCGTTCTGATGGCCGATCTCAAAGGCCATTTTCACTGAAAATTTCGACCTCTTGAAAACGAAATTTCCGAGTAGTCCGCTAAAAAAGAAAGCAAGATCCAAAATACAACAGCTCAAATACGCGCGTGGATGCCGCAAGCGGTCATCTAAAATCGCTGATTTTGAAACGGAAACCGAGGAGAGCGCTGTCATTAAAATTACGTTGCAGCCGTTAAGCAAGAGGCCGGTCGGTCAGCATCTGGGGAACAGGCTTGCGGGCAAGCTATATGTGCGCGCGGGGCAGCACATGGGTGAAGCTTTCGCAGGAAAGCTTCAACACATTAAACAACAAATTGCGCCCACCTCCCCGCGAGGGGAACCCTGTGTAGATGCGACGCATCGTGGGGTTCACTTGGTGTTTCCGTTGGATTGATTCTGAAATCGCGTGAAACGTGTGGGGAACGCGTATGATTATTATATTTTATGATTATTATTATGATTTATTGGCCAATCTTGGTCAATCTCTCTGTCGCAACGACCTTTACTCCATCATTGTTGCTGTAAGTGGGAGCTTGTTTCCTTTTATTGCAAGTGTTAATCATTGCCCGATCATGCGTTGTATCAGTAGCTTCTTGACGTAGTTTGAATGAGTCAAGAATATAAGGCGCGTTCGTAGCATTTGATTCTGTCTCGGTTTTGTGGCATATGGGAAGAGCACCATCTACCTCGCGTTCCGCCCACAGGGTCGTGGGATCTTTTTTTATAGTGTAGAGGGAGGGGTGTGGACGAGAGAGGGGCATCGGAGAGGAGATGGGGTGAGCGGCGGAGATCGCTGCTCACGCGGCGAGGAGAATGGGGGAGGGGCGGACGACAACAACGACGACGCTGCATGGAGAAGGCGAGTGAATGAGATGCAGTCGCATCTAAAATTTGGTCGAGGCGAAATTCGAGGGCAGTTGGCGTTTACGTTAGGTCAAAACTTTTAGCTTGTTTCGTTAGATTTATACATCGCAGCAACCAGTGTCTTATACAGAAAACCCCTAGCGGCTGCGAAAAGCATCGCCGTTGTGTCCGTGGTGACGTTGCAGCGTGAATACAAATCAACAAATAGCCATCCACTTTTTTTACATTTGTGGACAGGTTGGGAACTAGGTACCTGAAACAAGCGTCATCAAGCGCTCAGTGTAAGAGCACTGGCCATTTTTACGTGCGCTGTTTGGTGTCCACAATCATTCACCACCTGCATTAGACATTGGAGTTATTTTGGAGATTGCCGGCGATGCAAGAGCGCATAAGCTTCACAGACGAGCACCGAAGGAGGGTCTCGGTGGCTCGTTGCCTTAGTCGACAGCATTATCTTCAGAAGTTGGATTTCAAAAACTGCAAAAGAATGCCTTTCACCGTCTGGCGTATCCAGTGTTGTGCTATTGTGGTTAGCGATCACGAATACTTCATCTCGCATTCGACAAAATGTCCTTTCGAAAATTCTGAAATATGATGCAGCAGAAGTTTCCGCGAATGGGAGTCACATGGACGAAATCCAGGAATACACGCGGTACAGCGGAAGCGTTGTTTATTATATGTTCAGTAAAAAAGTATCTTTCCGCCTGGCTACAGGCCCAGTCTAAAACAGGATTGTCCCTGGTGTTCACATTTTTATTATGACTGCATAATAAAAGAAGTACAAAATCGCATTTCGTTTTCCATAACCCAGTATTCTTCATGCCACAAATATTGAGTGACGCTAATATTTTACTGGCGCACCTTTCGGATTTCCCTAACTATATCGCAAATATGCAAGTACTAAGGGCCTAGACGTTTAGTAGCGTAAAGCCTGCACAGTGTACATCATTCGCTTTCTCGTGGCTTTAAGTCAGTTGAGTATTCATGTTTAAAGAGAATGTTGCTACAAAGAAGGCATGTGTGTGTTTCATGCGGTAATCCCCACTTTCTATCTCGTAATTAGTACCTGTAAGTAACCTAATAAATCATTGCAGGCAAGCCCTATTTCTCATGGGGGCGGGAATCAACTTACATATGAACAGTCTAAAAATACTTTCCAGAACTACCAATATATTTTGTGTAATTTTCTGAGAAAGTACTACACAGACATTTCAATGGTATGGTTTTAATACGTCTACAGCCTGGACACGCAACGTGGTAATTATGAGACTGCGAACAAAGCAAACGTTCACCCCCAAATATTTTGAATTCCCCTGAATAACCGCAGAGTAATCATTACTGAAAAGGCTGCGATGAGCCAATAATTTGCACGTGTTCTCGAGTCTTTTTTTTTGCACCATTCCTGTCGCAAGGTTATCGCAGTTTCACTTTGACTTTCACTAGTCGATACTGTAATGTCATATATTTTGCATGTATGCGGAAAGGGCATAGTTGATGTCACTGATCTGTGGCTCTTTGTGAAAAAAAAAAAATCCCATTCCGCGCCACAGCAAATTTCAGTACATTCATGCCAACTCCGCTGTTATGTCGGGAAATGCAGCACGTTAGAGAGTCAGGCCGCCAAACGATCATGTCAATGCATTTATTTTATTCCTACACTGCCACAGATTCTTCGCTCTTATACCTTTTTTCAGGCAGCATAAACACAAAAAAAAACATTTTTTCCAGTTTGAGTAAACGCAGCACACACCTATGGGTAGGCAGGCCTTTATCCGTAAAATACCTATTCCTGGTACCAGCCTGCCCGTTCCGTTTTTTGTCATCAGCAGGTGGCACGAAGTTTGCACTTCTCCCACAATCTGGACGCCAAAGCAACCTGCCGTAAATATCCCGGCTGTGTACCTTCTTGATATTCCTGATGCATTTTTCAGCTGCTGCCGCCCATCCGCCGCCTCCAACCTAGGTTAAGGACAGCGCTCGTCGCCAATACCCCTCGTCGCATTAAGTAAGCTGGCCTTTAGTCGTCCCTCACGAATTTGTCGCCGCCCGAGACTTCCCCCCATTACCTTCATCGGAAACCCCGGCGTCTGACAACAGCTCCCGCATTCAAAAATTTGACCAAGAAAATCTGCAACTCAGGAAACGATTAGACCCCCACGCAGCCAGCACAGAACAACTAGAGCGCTGCATAGAAGAACTGCTTACTCATTTGCAAAAATTCTCGTTGGAACCGGCAGAGAGCGTCGCACAAGTTACACCTCCTTCAGCAGTAATGCAGCAACCTTGCATTCCACCCACACCGTCAAATATCAGAAGGCTAGAAAAACTACTCGGGACATTGGAAAACAAATGCACATTCGCATAACTGCGATAGAACAATGACAAGAAGCTAATAAAACTGAGAGAAGGAAGAATAGTATGAAACAAAAGACCACAGGCCCCAGCAACCCGCTGAGCACAATACAGTCCGACGATGATTTCGAACCACGTGAAAGCGGGGAAGACTAAAAGCTCCCGTATAAAACGAAAAGTGATATATGACAGTGGAATTGTCGATCGTATTGAAGCAAGCAAAATTGCTTGTTTCATTTTTTATCACCACCTACACCCACAGTATTCGCTTTCTAAGAAACAGGCACAAAGTAACGCTGATGGGATACAACACGTACTCTGCTGATACAAATTTTAAGACAGCAACCCTAGTCCGTGCTAGCGACACAGCGCAGGCGCACACCCTCCACACTACAATAAACTACGCATGCGTGTAGCTAATTCCGAACAAGACACAAAGCAGTCTGTTTATTCTCCACATTTACAGCGAGCCATCATCATCGCTCGGGGACATCGATCGCGTCTTTAAAATGGTGAAGGAATGCACGAAAGGACACGCCTTCATTATTGTTGGAGATTTCAATGCGCATCACACCACCTGGGGCTATCAGGGGGATAACAAAAAGGGTCAGCAACTTCATGACGCCATCCGGAATAACAATCTGCATTTTTAAACTTTAACCGACACTCCTACGAGAATAGGAAATAGTGTCTCCAGAGACTCTTCCCCTAACCTTGCGCTGACATACGGAATTAAAGATATCATCTTGAAATGCCCAGAACAAACACTAGGCAGTGACTATTATGTCATTCAACTGCAAATTCTGCATCACAAGACCCCACCACAGAGAGTAGGAACTGCCCGCGTCACCGATTGGCGAAAATTCCGTAAAGCAGCTCCAACGAACCCCATATATGACATTGGAAAGTGGACAGAAGAAACGTTATAAGCTGCGAAAAAGAAACTAAATAACTGCCGCTCACCAAGGATTGTCCCGCTGTAGATGCCCACCTACTGCACCCTAGGGATGCCAGACGAGGGCTAACGAAACGATCAAAACTCGAAGAACAAATAAAAAATTACGGCTCAGAACAGCTCGGCTAACGAAAGAAGCAGCAGACTATGCATGTAAACTTAGCCGAGAAAATTGGTCTGATTTCTGCACGGAACTACAAAGAACACTCGGCACCCGACAAACGTGGCATCTCCTACGATCCCTAATGAGTACTAAGGAAACCAAATCAGCAACAGCCCACAAACCAAAACCTCTTATCCACAACTGCGACGGGAAGATCTCCTCGAGGAAATCACGAAACTGTGGCATGATCTAACTAGCCCCCTTTTCAGCCATACACCGGTGCTCCCAACTCTCAAATGGACAGCCCTTTCACCCAAGTGGAAATTGAAGCAGCGATACGAGGTTTAGCGATGAATACTACGCCCGGGAAAGAGAGCATTCCAAACAAGTTGTTTCGGAACTTAGATGCGGCAGCTTTAGAGACCCTTCTCGACTTCAATAATGAACATTGGACATCCGGCAATATCCCTCCTCAGTGGGAGCATGCAGATATTACCTTAATGCCCAAACCTGGAGAACCGCTAGCCCCTGTTAATCTGCGACCTATTTCTATCGCATCCTGTGTTGGAAACTTGCTAGAACATATGGTTCAAAATGGCCTTTTATCTTACTTTGAAGGTAATGAACACTTCCCCAGCATAATGTACGGATTCCGCCCCCATTTGTCCACACAAGACATCCTTTTGCAGTTGAAGGAAGAGATCATTGACTGGCTTTCTAATACACACAAGAGGTGCATCCTGACTATGGACATCAAGGGCTCCTTCGATAATGGGCATCCTCGATTTACCGGTCCTGGCCGATCCGCGGACAGTCCGAGGACTGTGTTCCGACCGGATGTCCCTTACGAATACTTGGGAAAATCGAGCGCCTGATCTCGTCTCGGGCAGTCCGCGGACGATCCGGAACTGATAATCGAGGAGGCCCAATATCAGCCATCAAGCCATCCTTCAAGGACTAATTTCTATCAACTGTGGGCAACGAATGTACAACTACGTCGCAGACTTCCTTACCGGACGCACAGAAACTATAGGAATCAGTCAATTTCACTCGACGAGCCTAAGGACAATACCCAGGGGCACCCTTCAAGGATCTGTAATATCGCTGCTTGTTTTCAAAATAGCTATGAAGGACATCCCCCTTTTCCGGAAGCAATTCCGCATCTGCGGCGCGCACTATACGCGGATGACCTCAACCTCTGTACTCCCACAGGATTCACAGGTTAGCAGCCATGTGCTACGCAATCAGTCATAGAAGAAGCGCATGTTTATCTGCGCGCTAGAGGTCTAGAATGCGCACCAGAAAAGTCAGCACTTCTAGCTCTCAGCAGTAGGATGGCTCAAAAAAGAAAACAGTGCATCCCGGATCCGGAACTACACATAGCAGGCAAACCAGTTTCAAGGGTGCCCCATCCGCGCATTTTGGTACCTCCAATCCCCCAAAATGAATTAGGTCTCCCAACCATAGCCCCACTACAAACGAAGCTGAGTCAATTGGTTCATTTGATACACCGCGCATGAAATTGCAGCTTTTTATTGCAAGCTTTGGACACCTTGCACATGGTGCAGGCAATGCTAGTCAGCCGGATCACCCATGGTGCACAGTACTTTGCTCTCAAAAAGAATGAGAAGGCAAAATTGAATATCTTTTTCCGCCAAGCCTATAAGACAGCCCTCGAAGACGTCGACAAAGAAATTACTTCAACTTGGATTGCACAGTATCTGCGAAGATATCGAGGAAGCCCATCTTACCTCTCACATAAAACGCCGCAAGCTAACGCCAACAGAACGAGCTAAGAATATTTAACTGTAACATGACATTATTACCAGACCACAAGGTTAGAATACTCCTACTAATTACATAAAACATCAGGGCAACACCCCTACCATGCCACATGCGCCCAATTTGCAATCAAGCTCGCCGAATCACACCAGTCAGGGTCATGGAAATAAAGCATAGGCAACACCCGACTACACGGTACACTGACACGTCTCCTTATCTTCAGCGGCCAGCCTACGCGGTATGCGTCACTAATTCTACAGGGCTACAAATAAACTTGTTCGCTGTCTTTAAAACACACACGGAAACCGCAGAGGAAGTGGCTATTCCCCTAGCCGCAACGACTACTGTGGACGCAATCACAGTGCTTACGGATTCGCAAGCAGCGTGCCGCAGTTTTGTAAGGCGACGCATCTCCAAAAACAGGCCTCCGCCTCCTCGAAACCAAGGCTCAGCTAGCCGAAATAGAAATCGTCTGGGTACCCGGACGCACATCCCTCGCTGGTAAGAAGGCGGCCCATACAGCTCCCTGCGCTCAGATACACCCTAACATTATCTACGAGGGACAAGCATCGCCTGCTGCTCCCAAAACAGAACCTCTCGTAAAATAAAGATGTATTCTGGCCCACTCTTGCCAAGGCAGAAAAATATTTTCGGCTCCACATCCCCACTTATCGAAACACAATGCAACCAGCCTGAGAAGATTACAAACAAACACCTAACCTAGTCGCACCATTCGTCATTCCATCTACTCCACTATATGCCAGGCCACCTGCAATTTCGGGCCTTGCCCGGCACCCTATACCACCGAGTATGGGAGTGCGGACAAACCCCAGGCCTACACCCAACTCTTCCCCCTCTTACGAGCAGTGGGTGGCCTCCCTGAAAAGTCCATAACCTGGATCCAGCGCATAGTCGTGAAGGGCGCCTGTTCTGCCAGCCAAGTTCAGGGCATCCCGGGCTAGGGACGCCCCCCTCCGGCGGGTGCCCTAACAGCAGCACTAGAGCTCATGAAATACACTTATTCCTTGTCCTCACAACCAATTATTTTTTCATAGTGTAATAACAATTTTAAACCTTAATCCTTTACCATTTCACTAATGTTTTGCTGAGAATTGAAACAATGTTTTGATGTGTACTTGCTTTCCGAAAAAAAATTCGAACGGTTGCTGTCGTCGCACAGAACCGCACCTTGGAGACAAACAGCAACAGTTCTAACTGACAGGAGCCTTGTCGCACAGATTTTTCTACCTCTTTTATCTCGGGCAGAGTTGTTGGTGTCTGTAATAACAGACAAATACATACACGCTTCTATTCATCCTGCCCCACAGGCCGGTAACCCTAGCTCCCTCTGGTAGCTGCGTTCAGTTAAATTTCGCATTTTCTCCACGTACTTGGCGAGGAGGCTGCCACCCGATGTACATTTTTAAGCGTCTTTTCCTATTTTCTGCTCGAAAATGTAAGCTAGAAACAAATCTTGGGGCTTTGGTGAGTCTTGATGTATCCAGCCCACGCCAGGGACACTGTGGCAGTGAAAAAAATGAAAGAATTAGTTTAAAAACAGACGAGGCTATAAGTCACGCGGTTGGGGAGGTAGGTAAGAGAAATCGGGTAAGGCATCACAAATCAAGTGCAATAAATATAACATTGGTCATCTTCAAGTGTCCTGACTGCAGTTGGCACCTCTCGAGGTACCATAGGTGCGACACAAAATTTGGCCTTCCCCTGTCGGCGGGCGATGCTCGGAAATGCTCTTCGTGGCACATTATTGCTGGTGTGCCTCGATTGAAGCGCACTGGTGTTCATTTGTGCCTGGACGACTGGACGAATAGTCGGTCTGTCCTTAACCAATTTTATAAGACCCCTTCTTTAGAGCCACGGCTATTTTTATATATAGTATTTATGGGTGGAAAAGCAAAACGTATTCGTCCAGTAGCCTCATTCACTGCGTGTAAGACCTCTGTTAATATTGATGGTTGCTCAGACATATCTGCCAAAACTTCCACGGTACACCATTTCTGTTCACCGCAGCAGCATGTGTGCATAAATGGGACTTTAGATATCCTACGGAAAGGTCGCATTTTCTAGATAAATAGGAGTGAAAACATCTAGGCTATTAAGAACAAGCAGATAAACGTGTAATTGTAACTTACCGTTCATTGTAAATACGTTCCACATGTTATGCATAATTGGCGCAGGACAAACTAGAAAGCGTTGGCTTACTAATATGTGTCATGTAAAATTGCTATTCACAAGCAGACCATCTGTTCGCATACGCTATAGTATTTTGCATAAGGAACTCTCAGGCCAGCTCTAACTTCTTATTGCAGCAGAGAACCTTTCAGAGTCAACAAGACTTGTGCTGTCCAGTTTTGAGACCAGCCCTCTATCACGTTATATTATTTGTGGCGATGGTCTTCGACACCGGGACATTAAACACAGCCTTAGGAATGCTTTTGATTGGGATAAATACTACGCAATTGGTAACATTGTAACCAGAAAGTGCCATGTAGCTTTTTACCGCAACCGCGCAACCACAGTGTATACAGAAAAATGCAATGTATTGTCAACCAGACTTAGCCACATATTTTCTTTGTAATTCGTTCATTTTTCGCAGAGCTTTACATTCTTCAAGAGCTCGTTCCGAGTAAGTGCGCGTTCAGTTGCTGGTAACGCTGAGAAAAACCGCAAAGGCTAAATGCCCACAAAAACGGGAACGCGGCACTCAAAATGCAAACAATGTTTGCGCACCTCAACGGCTCGTCCGTTTTCTCTGCGCCTCCAGTTAGAGGCGTGTTCCACAAATGAAAGCTGTGTCTGCTTGTCGGCTGTCAACTGCTTGTCGGCTGCCGCGTGACTTTACTAGTCCCCATTGACACTCTGAAGCTTCCACTCAGCGACGTTTAGAAGCGTTGTGAAAAACCTATAGCCTCAGTTACAGCCATGACAGGACACGGTCTTTTGGAAGTTCCTGAAGCACTACTCTTAACTAAAACAGGGAGTGGCAGCGTAAGGGGTGCCAATACAATGTGATCCTCACAATGCTAGAATACTAGAAAACACTGACTAAATTTGCGTTTAGCTTCTCCTTCTGCGCGATGTTCGTGCTTCGCTCGAATTCGTCGTAGAACCTGTCCGGCATCTGGGTGTAACAAAACATTGTGCAGATTCCATCCGGAGAAGTGAAAGTTGATTGATTGATTGTGGGTTTAACGCGCCGACGCAAGCAGGCGATGAGGCGGCCGTAGTGGAGGGCTCCGAGTAATTTTGACCACCTGGGGATCTTTATCGTGCGCCGAAATCTCGTACACACGGGCGTTTTTGCTTTTCGCTCCATCAGAAAGCGGCCGCGCGGCCGGGAATCGAACCGCGACCTCGTGCTCAGCAGCGCAACGCCTTAGCCACTGAGCCACCGCGGCGGGTGAGAAGTGAAAGTGTTAAATTACTTTGTTCTCTTGCAGCCTACGCCAAGCTAGTGCCCATCATAAGTGTTTACTGTACAACGGGGTTTATTGGCAATGCTTCTGAGATATGGCCGCGAGATGTTGCTGTCTCTGAGCACAAACAATCTCTGGAGTCTCCGCTGGGGTCGCTAATCTCTCTGGAGTGGCTAAGGATCTCGCTAACAATCTCTGGAGTCGCTCAGGAGAACTGTCGTTGGTGGTGCTGCGGCATTTCTGCCTGGAACGTATACCCATTAGGAATTTATGCCACTTGGAGGTCAACCTCTGTCTCAGCTTTGCACCAACTCATTTGGAGAGAGTGGTGCTTTTGTGGACGGTCACTCTCTTTAGTCTCACAGAACACACTGCCAGAGGAATGGAAAGTGGAAAAACAATCGAATTGTTGCAAAATTAATATAGTCATAGTTTGACTGACCATAGAATTTTGCATTTTTCAATTAGCAAATAAAAATTTGCTTCGGCCTGCTATAGGGCACTGAGCTGTAAGTTTCGCCGAAACGATGTGTTCAAGTAGCAATAAATCCTGAACACACCGACAATGTTTAGGTTGGAAACGCGAAGAAACAGGCATGGTGAGCAATACTTTTAGAAAGAGTGCGGCAAAGCTTTATTTGAAGTGGAGTTTTACGATCAACTCCTACCTAGCAACATGCAAGGCGTCAAATACGAGTAAACTCAAAGTGTGAACAGGTAATATTGTATTTATATTGACGTCATATTTTCACTTTCTCTGCTGAGAGCTCAGAAGGTATGTTTCAGGGGTACTATATATGCCGACATATGTCGCTCTTTCCTCTAACAGCATGCATTAAACACTGACAAACTTTCACGCCTCTCATGAATACATCTCCCCTCAACCGGAGCCAGCTCGTCTGAAACTTCCTACAGGCTGTCTATAATGCCAAGGAAGCAAAGTGGGGGGAAGAGAATAAACAGAGCGTAACCAGTACCCTCAAACCTCGTTATAACGGAGTTAATGGGGAGCCGTAATCGTTTCGTTATATTCATTATTACGTTATGTCAATTGAAATAGTTTACGGCAATGTATGCTCATTTTGGCTCGCAACTATA
>CM023451.1:51136615-51204115 GCA_013339765.2 Haemaphysalis longicornis | reverse complement strand
TTCCACGTAGAAAATGTTTAACACGGCGCAACACAGACGTTTATTCTCACGGGAAGCACTTGAGTGTTTTTAAGGGATATCTTCGCAATTACAATTTCCTGTTATAAATATTATCCGACGTCATAAACTTCCCCTGAGAGGAAGACAGCGGCAAATCGACGTTCGCTTCTATCTTTGCTCCCTCAAATGGTAGTACCCCTTATTTTAGTTCAAATATTATCGACAAAGAGATATTCACCGATCAAATTGGGGTATGCCAGATTTGAGAAGCTTCGGGTTTTGGGTAGCACTTCTCGCCTAACACATATTTTTGAGGCTGTTAGCAATAGTTTTACGTCGACAGCATTAAAACTGGCTACTTACATTTTAGTTTCTCCAGTTCTTCCCGAGTGGTGTTTTATTCAGTTGATGGCCAAGAGCGTAGGAAAAAAATTGCGATGTCAAGCGAGAAGATGTATCAGGGAGTATTCAGTAACATATACAACAAATAGGAGAATGATGACACTTTAAAATTCATATGAAAAGCTCTCATGACGTCAGACAACTCGACAGAACCTCAGTGTTAATATTTAGAGTGCGTTAATAAATGGGGCAAATGAATTCCTTGGTAAGAGGTTAGTTAAAGCTCACATCACCTCACTTCGTATCAGCTCGACAGGGCCCTGTTCAGGGAATAGATAGAATAAACATACAAAAAAACTGCTGAAATTCTACTAAGTGATCATACTCGTATGGCTAAAAGTTAAGATGGGTAAGTCACAAATTATACAGCGTAAGCATGCAAAAGTGAGTCATTCAACCTCAGCAACGCAGTATCACAAAAGGTTACGCTTGCCCACTTACATCTCCTTAAGTAACTTGAATTTGAGTGATTAAAAGCGAGATCTCCTCTGGTGCATCGCGTACCTTTTCTTTTTGGATTTATTTTCTTCGTCTCTTCCCTCAAGTTTCCCCGAACGCACACTGGCCTCAATTGAAGCACCAACTTTTTTATAGTGCGAGCTTTCGTTCGCGTGCATATTTTCTGCACACGTCCCACATGTTTTCTGCACACATGTTTTCTGCACTCGATAAGGGTTGAAGAAAATGGTGCGGTGCTCGCATGTGACACACTGCTGATGAGTTGCTAAGTGGGATTGACCAATCCAATAACAGTTTTGAAGCAACGATGACACCTGTGCTAACAATGTATTTGCATATTTAGGGGCATCTGTCCATGTAACACAGCCACCACTTCTAAACGCTTGCAATATATTGCCAATCAAATTTACAGGTGGTAGTCCCAAAGAAGTTTCTTATTTTAACCTGTTTATCTGCTTCTCAGACAACAATGCCGCTATGTCCTATGCTTAACATTTATAAGTGGTTTACGGTTTTGTGTATTGTTGTTCTGTTTGTTACCCGCCAGTCCTGCAATATAAGTGTAAAAGCATTCTTTCGAGGAAACATTGCTTACCACGTCACTTGGAATGGAAGGCCGCGGGATGTACCTGACTATAACACCATGGATGTTTCCTTTTTAAAAGACCCGAGTAAGGGACTTCAAAAAGAAAATGGAACCTTGACTTACACATTTAAAGGAAAGTATACCCAAATATTGTGCAAACGTTGATGAGCAGCTGCGTTGTCTTATTACATGCTAAGCCCTGTACAATAAAAATATATTTCGCTTAGCACTCAAAATATTGTCTCAATGGGAGCTTTGCAAAATGGCCAAATTGTTGGCGGAAAAGCAGCAAGCCACTCTGGCAACACTGTGCACCCGCTGCGCCGCCATTAGAAAGGAAGCGAAAGGCTGCGAGCACAGAGTTTGTATGGGGTAGCTACCGTCCACCGTCCACGTAATTGCATACGCGTCGTGGGGCAACAGACTCGTGAAGCCGTGGGCGAAAACGTGCAACCGCAACGACGTCGTTACGACCTGCTTCCTTTCTAATGGCGTCGTCGCGTTCACCACCAGAATTACCACCGCTGAATTCTCAGTGTTGTCCGCCTTTTTGCGAAGGGTCTATACACTGTCGAAGGTATAATTCCTTAAAAAAAACAGCCACAATAGGTGTTTCAGTGCGTAAAGTTACTCACCCTGTTTCCGGTTTGTGTTTAAATATTATATTTAATAAAGAATGACTTTGGTGTGTTTTTTTGCCTGAGTGTTCAACCAGAACCTAACACAAAACGAAACCACAACTCACCCAGCATTTTTACCCAGACGGTTACCGGTTCACCACGAAACAAAACGAAAACGCGGGGTGTCTAACACCTGATCGAAATTAAGGGCTGGCTGTGCCCTTCACATGGCCACACTAAACAAACCAACCTTTCCACCTCTACTTATTTACATAACTAGCAACGCTCTGCTGACAGTCCCCTAAACGGACGCACTGCCGCTAGCTGCCCGCGAAGAGTCGAACAGTTCGCAATTGAAGTATACTGAAATTGAAGAATGGATGCGATATAATTCATTGCCTTAGCGTTTTCAGATACAGATTCCCTCCAGTAAAGTTCGTTTCCCTTGAAGTCCGGTGTCGATCAGGAAACCAATCGCCCGGGCTCCGGTTGATTTGGCAGGAGCACGGTGTAAGAAATATTCTTACACCGTGGGCAGGAGGCTGGGAGGGCGATGGTGTTGACGTTCTTGGAGACGGCGGTCGAATTGACGAACTCGAGGCGTTGGGGTTGATGATGTGAAACGAAGGTTTATATACAGCTATTTACTGTAGGATAACTGGGTATATGAGTAATAAAAAGAAAAACTTCAAACTGCAGCCAGACGCTAGCTCGAAGTGCGCACAAATCACTTGAGCTTCTCAACTTCGCCTAACACTCTTATTCTCGGAGCGTACACAAACCGCTCGAGAAACGACGGCCGAGACCCTGTCTCGCCGCAAGATCCGTCTAGTTGCCCGGTACGGCGCTGCACCCTAAAACTCCGACGCGATCTTAACCTCTTGCCTAGGAGGCTCACAAATCCCAACCTAGCTTTAACGGTGAAGACTCCTTGTCACGCGGGGAACTGCCAGATCAGCGCTCAGACAAGAACGATTTCAAACGGCCAAGTTCGGCCTTATAAAACCTCGAGATCACCCTCTCTCGGGAACGCCCCTGTAGCGTTCGTACACGCGTATGGGAATGCCCAAATTCACGTAGACAGCTGTCACTCAGCACGCCACGCAATGTTCAATGAGTCGCCGCGATCTCTGGGTCAACAGACCGCCCGCGGGCCAGCAGGCGCGTACGACGCCGAGGGGTGAGAGCGAAAGACGCGACTGTGCGTCATGCTGACCGGGGCGTGTTAACAATAGAGACTCGTGCGGCGCTCGTCCCGACGCCGGTAATCCTACCACCTCCACGCGTCGAGCAGACGTCCCTGGAAAACGGCGGCGCTGTCTGCTTTCTCAATGGGGGATTATCCTTGTGGTATGCGGTGGGCCAGACAATCCGTGTCCCGTGCACGCAGTGACGAATTGGCGACGACTGACGCGCAGTGTTGGCAGTGCCACGTCGCCAGACAGAGCGGCGGGTTCGCACGCGCAGCCCGTGCGCCCGGCCGCTAATCTCATAAGTGGACCTTACACCTTCTGAGTATAAATATGGCGTTCTTTGCAGGATCTTGATGCCTTAGGCAGCAGTAATCCCCTGAACCTTGTAAGTGTCGACGTACCGAATCAAGAAGAGGAAAGACAAGGCAAGGGAACACCTACACGACAGACAGTATTTTGACAACGGTGTGTTGGGCTGTGTCCTTTTGTCTTGTCTTTTGTGCTATTGTTGCTTCAGTAGGTTCCATCAACTTGCCCACATCAACGTCAAATGTCAACGTTAATAGTGTGTAAAAAGGTGAAAATACCTCCAAGGCCTAGTTACAGAATTTGTCTAGGTAGGCTTCGCCGCGGCCTAGATATAGATCCGAAATGAATCATAGCATAATTAACACGGCAAAACCAGGACCATTTATTTGTTTATAATAATAGTTACCCTTTATCTTGACAGGTTAACTCAGCAGGCGAGGCTCCGGCCACGGGCGTGATTGCGGTCACCTTGAGAGATTTCCGCGATTCAGAATATAGTCCGGTAATAATAATGCTGTTTTGCATGCGAATAATCGCTACAACGAAGGAAATTATATCAGTATCGTATTATTTTTGCGGCATGAAGAACTATTTAGATAGAAGGTACGCACAAACAACTTCAAAAAAATTATGAAAAACGTGGTGCGGCAGAAAAAAAAAGATTTGTGAACCTACTAAAAAGAAAATTACCTTTAGGGAGAATGTATGTAATTGTTGATATTTTCTTAGTTGACATCGCTGCAGAATGAAATTTTTTAGCCATTTTCCTTTAAAAACGTGCCAGGTAAGTTACGCGCGCATTAGTTCCAACGTCAGGTTTTGACGCATTCAGGTATGCGTAGTGTGTCGCCCAGCCAACACCACTTGCACCGTGCGTCACCTCATGGGCTCTCTGAGTGTGTTATGTGGCTTTTCTTCCGTGATGAATCCCCACGTGGTAACATCTACATGCGATTCGTTTGTGCTTGGTGAGTCTGCTGGAGCTTCAACCGCTACAGCGAAGACCCTATACAAGAACAAGAGCGCCAATGTGCTCAACAGCACTGAGCGGAAACTGATATTTTACAGCTACGAGTTCTGGCGGGCCAGGGAGCTCACGGACCATGTTTTCGGTCAAGAAGGAGGCACAAGCCACTGGTGCAGTGTTGTCTACGCCGTCTGGCAAACGCCCGCGGAATTCCGAGAAGAAGCGACGCAATGCCTTGGACGACACATTTACATTCAACGTGCTGAGATCTTGCGTGCACGAATTTTTTCGCCGCAACAAAATATCGACGTTGGCAAAGATCACAAAGGAGTTCTCGGAGCGTACAGGTGACCCGTCGCTGAAGACGTGGACTGTTCGTCGTCTACTTCAAGAGATCGGGTTCAAGGGGGAAAAAAGAAACCGTAACTGTCTGCCGCTTCATCGGGAAGACATCCTCGCATGGCGGCCCGAGTACCTGCGTTACATTCGGCGGTGCCGCGCGGGAAATTGAAGATTTTTTACTTGGATGAGACGTGATTGCCGGCAGGATAAACTACCTCGACTGTGTGGACTGACACCACTGTGAAGTCCAGTGCAGACGCATTCAGGCGTGGCCTGACGACGGGACTGTATCAGCCAAGAGATAAAGGTCAGCAGGGCATTCTAACCCCAACAGGCAACAAAGATTGCTTCGTTGATGGATGTCTCGACGTGTTCCGTGGCAAAAAGACAGGGGACTCCCATGAAGAAATATACAGCACCCCATCGAAGGCTCGTTTGAAGAAGTGCTGCAGAGGATCACTCTCACTTGGTAGCGTGAGAGTGATGAAAAAATTCCCCGCATTTCCCCGAGGGGAAGAATGTGAAAGTGCGAATGCACGAGTTGAATTTGCGCGGTTCGGTAATGTTCGCGAAGGAGAGATCACACGCACACACACAACTACAAAGAAAGAAAGATGCATTTATTCACAGACACCTATTTGTGTTGTCGTTGTACTTGATTGCTAGAGCGGATCTCAGCTTTGAAATTTCGTGTCAGTACTCCTTTAAGCGGGTGCATTAGCCCTTCTCACGCCCGATTCCTGGCCAATCCCCCACGTGGGTATGTGCCGTGTCAGCGGCCAGGCAGCGCGCGCCCATCTCCCCCCGTTGCTAGGGAACACGAGGAGCGCGCGCACCCGCAGCTGTTGCTATGCGGACTACGGCGGCGGACGATTCAGGCTCGCTTAAGAAGTGCATTCGCACTTAAAAATGCCTCCCACCACTCACGGCGGCTCGAGGTAGTGCCAACGACGAATTCCTTCAAAGCAACGATCACAGAATGATTGGACAGCAAAGGCATCCAGTACGGCACTGGGCTGACCAAGAAGCAGCTGCTGGAAATAGTTGCTCGTGTGAAGCCACCTTTCATCAGCTACCGATTCGACATGGCTGAACAGAAGGCAAGCATTATCGTGGTAAGGCTGCCGCCTTAGTATTTTGAGTTCAATCCTATTGAACTGATATAGGCGCAAGTGAAGAACGCTGTGACAGCATCCAACACGACGTTCCACATTACGCATGTGGAACAGCTGCTGAAAGATAAGTTTGCAGAAGTCATAGCCGAACATCGGCGGGAGGCTGTGTGGCATGTGCAAGCACTCGAGGGAAACTTTCAGCAAGTGACGTGCACAAGTCTGCACATTGACTTATTCGTCATCACGCTTGAGGAGGACGAGCAAAACGAAAGCACTTCCGCCGACGCCACTGCTTCTGACAGCGACATCTCAGGTGTTTGGTCTGTTGATGAGCTTTGAAAACGATGACGAGAGCCCTTACAATGGCACATCCACCTCAGATGAAGTTTTGGTTTGTGGCGTTTAACACGCGAAACTACACCTGGGCCATGAAGGCCGCTGTAGTGGAGGGCTCTGAATTAATTTTGACAAACGGGGGATCTTTCACGTGCGCCGAAATCTTGACACACGGACGTTTTCGCTTTTCGCCTCCATCAGAAAAGCAGCCACCGTAGCTGGGATTGACCTCACATCCTAGGACTGCAGCCGGTCGACATCTCTGGTGTTTTCTACCATGAGCACTCGACCGTCTCCACCATCCCCATGGTGAAACAGCCATTTTAAATGCTACAAAAATTTTGTGTGGCGGAATCGCTTCTTGGGGACAGCCATCACTGTCTGCCCTCAAAAACACAAAGACATAGGGCTTAAAAACGGCACGAAAAACAGTGTCTTTTGAAATAGCAACAGAGTATTTTGATACCTTTGAACACCACAGTAAGATAAGCATACCACGAGTTGATGAAAAGATTGTAATATCTGCGCATCAAACTATTGCACCCGTAGCACCGATTCTAGTGGCTTTGACTTTGGTGGCGGAAAGCAGAATGCCATAAAGGTGTGCTGAAGTGTAAAAGCAAGTTGGCCTGTACAAGTAGTAGCAGAGTGCCGTGAATGCAGACATATCAAACGCAGCAGCATCAGAGTCCTATCATTACAGAAAAAGCAAAAAGCATGAAAACAGCTATCGCTGTCTCATACACTTTCCCACACTACATTTTGGGCCATCAGTAGTCTTGCATGGTGAACCACAGGATTGGCGGAGCTTGGCGAAACATTTTTCTGAGGCTAACACTGAGTCAGGCACATGAAAACGTAAAGTAATGTACGTGGGAAATTATGCGTAGACTTTCTTTTAAAGATGGAACGCTGAGCTGCCAAACGCAAAACAGTATGCCTCAATCACGACCAAGTTGGTCGTGGCCTCAATTCAAGGGGCTAGCGTTGTTGCAGTTTTTTGTTGAAACATTACTTGCATACAAGCACAGAAAAACGGTGCATTCATGCGGGTCAACATCACAGCCTACTGTACATGCTTACCACTGGTCCATACATGCACAAAAAGGCCAACCACAAAACTGAGTGCAATCACATTGAATGAAATCAACTGGATATAGTAGATGGAAACGTCAGATTCAATTTTCAGCAAACAAGTCATTGTTAGTCATAAAATAAAATCTGAGAGAGGTGTGAAACGTATGATGTTCGAGTTCAAACAAATCGTTTAGCCTGTAGTGCTGCTTGAAAGACAATCATTTACGGTAACAGTGGGCTACGCATCTTCGAGTTAGCAAACTCTCCTGCAGGTACTAGGAAACACGTGGTCCATTCTCACATTATTGTGTAATAAAGTTGTCTTTCTCTCATTTTCAAGTCCAGAATAGTTTTGAGCAGTTTGCGATCAAGCCAGGCCTGAGCGCTGATTACGCATTCCATGGGCAGAAATAAAATAAGGAGCTGCTGTGAAACAGTCCTGGGTAGGTTTCAACTATCACAGCTGTTTCTTGGCCAGAAGCAAAAGTGTGTGCATGAGAAGTAGTTACATAACAGCACGCAGGCCTGAATGAATTTTAACGTATTACACCAATGTCTTCAACTCTCACCCCAGCTTCCCAGCCAGAAGCAACTGGGTGTGCATGACAAGCAGCGAATTCAGAGCATGAAGGCCTGAATTCCTTTTGAAATATTACATAAGAGCCTTTCATTGTTCCGTAGCTTCCTAGCTAGAAGTAACAACCAACCCTTGCGAAGGAGTGACACATCAAGCACCAAATGGCGTAACATTTAAATGTTGCAGCCTGCTAAGCAAACTTTTCAAATTTTTATATCCAGGAACAAGAGACTGTGGTTGAAAAGCAGAAACACGACACTTCGAAGGCTTGAAGTTAAACCATCTTGATATGCTGCATTGTTTTTCTATTCTTACCACAGCTGTATAACCCGACAAAACAGTGCGTGCTTGGAAATCAGCGACATTGTACTTACTCTTAAGGCGCGATGTAAACCATTTCTATTTTCGATCTGCTACAGAATTGTTTGCAATTATTAATACAGCTCAACAACCTTTAAAACAAGTTTACCAGGTTACACATCTAAAAAATTCCAACACTGCAGACACAATACAAGGCAATTTTAGCTCAGTTCGGGCAATCACTTTTTTTTATGCCACTTTGATTACAAACGGGCACATACAAACCAACACCATATACAACTCAGCGCACATGAGCATCTTTCGTAATATATACAAAACACGTGAAGTCCTGCCGTGGGATCGCATACTTCCAGCTTTCTGCAAAGACGGAGCACCAAGCAATATTACAGTGCGAATGTTGAGTTAACCTCTCATAAGCAACCACAATCCAGTTACTGCATTTGATTAACTGAACAATATTCGCGCTCGTTCATACTGTTTTTTTTTTTGCTCTAAAGCTACGCAGACTGCGACAACTGTGCGCGAGCATTTCGTTCTTCTCCCCTCTTTCCAATAGCCCTGCAATCATGCATTTTACGTCAGGTACAAAAAAAGAAAAAAAACATCGTTGCTCCAGCTGTTCCTCGAACAGGAAAAGCAACCTGCGCTGCCGATGCCAATCACTGAAGAACGGTACCTTCCGCAGTTATTAGTAAAGTATAACGCGATACTTAATGATACGTAAAGTTGTACGGCCAGGCACCCGTGAGTGATAAAACCAACACGCCGCACACGCGAGCAGAATCTGGCACGGCTTCTGGCGAGACGGGCACAAACTACGGAGGTTCTAGCCAACTAGCGTAGCTTACGTTCACAGCACGAAAAAAGCGCCATTGCAACTGGTCACCGCTGCTTTCCAAAAAGAAAGCCACTCAAATTAGTCCCTCAGAGAGGTTGCGTTACACTAACACACTTTCCGCAATCACTACAGAAATTATGCAGCCTTAATATTCTCGGTTGATTGGTGACGACGTTGCGCACCAAAACAGACCACCACAATTTCCTGATGTACAAATCACAGCTACAAATACGTACAAGGAACAAACAACGACCACAGAACAAACGCGTCCTTGATGCTTTACAAATCGCCTACAGCGCTTTGGTTCCGCCAAGGTCGTTGACGCTGAACGACGCGACATAAGAACGAGGTGCGGCAAGCCCGCACGGCCATATTAGTAGTTCTCCTTCCAGACGTTCATCAGTGACTCCAAGCTAAAGGCGAGACGACCGCAAATCTCCGTCTTGATACATTTCTCGTTATCTCAAGAATTTAGATGGTGCAACAAATGTCAAGCACCCGTGATGTCTTCAATGTTTTCCCTGTTCATAAAAGAGAGGCAAAGTAAGGGCTGAAGATGCTACGAATATTTTTAGGAGCACTCTTGCTGTCAGTTTGGTGTGCAACCATGGGCAACAAAGCAACATTTGTACCTATTTTCCCTGCAGCCTCTTCGATTTCCAAATAAAGTTTGTTAAGAATTCCCACCATTTTATCCTGTAGTCAAAAACTGTGTTCGTCAGGAGAGGCATGTGCTCCTGCAGCCTATTATTGTGTCCATCAGTAAACTTAAAACGCGTATTTCCTAGCTATCTGCGCGTAACAAAATAAACTGTTTAGATATACGCTGCGTTTTCCGTTTCCGCTGCCTTATTAAGTTGGACATTTAAATTTCCGGTATTAGTCCGACGGGCTAATCTATTTCGCGAGACTGAAACTAAAAAGATAGCTTTCTTGAAGCTACAAGCTAAATCCAGTTTCCCAGTAAAGCGTCTCACCTAAAGTCAAATTGGGTGTTTAACGTTCTGAAGCTACGCCTAGGCTATGATGCGCGCCTTAGCGAAGCTCCGGAATAATTCTTCCCACCGGGTGTCTCCAACATGTTCCACAGTATCGACACACTGGAAATTTGGTTGACACCTACATTTAAAAAGCAGAAAGCGCGTCCGGGAACAAACCGGCAATCAAGGGCGTCAAATGACTGGAAGGCTAAGCGTATGGTGAGGTCGTTCAGATGCCGCTATTGCGATAAAAAATTCTTTAGTATCGTGATTTTTGACTAGATGAAAACTTATCTCCCTTTTATCAAACAAAGCACATTAAAATTATTTTGCCACGTGATCAAAATGCGTTACTGTGTTTGTTCTATGCGCGTTATTTCCCGCAGTTGTATAAAACTACTCCTGTTTCCCTGTTTTTCTATCATTATGTTTGTTCGCGCCTGCCTAGGGCTTCTTAAATGAAGCTGGGAGTACTCTGCAAATAAATAAATAAATAATGATAGCTTTCTTGGTAAAGATGCTCTAATGTTCATTTATTCTTTGCAGTGGCACCACGCTTAGCGCAACGTAAGAATAAGTGTCAACCTTTTTGGTAAAGACGCTTCTGATGGCCATTTAACCTATGCAGTGGCATACACTTTCTACAAAACGCTTATAAGTTCACAGACGCGAGCACACTAGGACATGCGTAATAAATGTTTAAAGAATGAAAGCTTTGTCTTATATTTCATGCCGGTATGGGCCTCTCCTACCTGGCGCCTCCTAGGTTGCCTGTCCTGGATTATTGCGGAGCTTCATTGCCGCAAGTGCTCGGGGTGGGGTTATAACCTTGGCCTGTTGGCTTCCTTCACATGGGATTCTAGGTGGTGTTTGGTGAAGGAGATGAGGGTGGTTTGTGGTTCCCGTAATGATAGTTCTCGTTATTTTTTTATTGCTTCGTTGTTTCCTTCGCCCAATAGGTTACGCTGGTATAGAAGCTCATGGCACTTCGAGCAGAGTAATATACTTTAGTTTAGAACGATATGCCCACCAAAAGGATGAGCCTTGGGGCTGCCAGTTTTACCTTGTGCTGCCACGTAACAGCAGGGCAGATAAAAAGGGAAGCATAAAGTTTTAGCTTTTTCGGAGGTACGACATCAGCGGCCCCTCGAAATCGCCAGTCAATTATCGGAGAAAACCTTCTAGTGAGAGGTGCAAGCCGGGCCACAATAGTGGACGATCATTGCAGTCAGCAAGTATCCTTCTAGGGAAGTGCCCAGAGGCACCGTTCCATAGTTGCACAAGGAGGGAGTGCATTTGAGCAACCTGCAATTGATGAAGGGTTTTCTTCGTTGACGCTTATTGCCAATGTGTCCTTTTTTGCCGAACACGGCACGAGCCTACGGGGACGGAACAATTTATCATATTCAAGGGAATATCGTTCATTGGAGCCATGGCCTCGCAACTTTAGGGAAGCTGTGCTGAAAACATAAACACACCTATCGAATCCAAACAATGGCTTCCGACCAAAATGTTTCACTTGCAGAAGCAAACCGTTCAGGCGCAAACCACCGCGAGGGCAGGCGAAACCTCGTCTGTGCTCGTGTGTCACAACATTTGTCCGAATGTTTTTACGCTTAACTGTGTGGATCATAAAATAGCTTGGACCAATGGAGCTTACTATAATATTTGGGTAGGCCTTTGGGTGGCTCAGTACCTTTTGTCAGAAGAGGGGACCGCTACCAATTAACCCAGGCTAATCCTATCCGGGGGTCGATAAATAATTCTGAAATTCGTCTGAAGCGAAAATTTTAGTAGTTTTTTACAAAGCATTGCGATTTTTAGAACTTTACTGGTAAAGGGGTGGCGCGCTTATATTTTTGTTCTGGGTGTCTAATTTAGATCTCATTAAATAATAATTTTCCTCTCCCAGTCCCTTTTTTGATGTGGTGCCGCATTGAACATTGTGGAAACTTTATATCACGAACTTTAGTGGGAAAGTAAGCACGCCAGAGTAGAGTGCCGGGGATGAGAAAGAATAAGGACGGGAGGCCACTGCTGGTGTAGCAAGACGCAGGAAGGAACTGCTCCTTTTGTACACGCCTGCCCACGCCGGTACGGCATCATGTTCAGTGTCTGATGAATCTACCGCAGGGGGCGGCCTTTGCAGAAGTTACACAGCCCGACCAACTATCAGAAGGGTATGCTCATGTCCATATTTGACCGGGAGATGGAGGTGCCTAAGTGACCACGCTTCGAACCACTACTACCAGGTACGAGGCTGGCCGATCACTGCGTCACAACTTTCCCAGGGGTGCGAAGATAGTGGAGCACTTCCTCAAGATCTACGATAGGAAGCTGCTGCTGGGCTGCGGAATGAGGTTGGTGGATTAGCATAGATTGGATTCGTGGGTTGGATGTCACGCCAATGAGGTTGGTGTGAAACTGCGGATTTATTCATATCCTCGAGATGTATTTACTGTTCCACGCAGATTAGTTTTGCCAAGAGGCGCAAAAAGCTCATTGCTGCTTATTCATACTCTGGTAACGGTTGTTGTTCATTGACTTATCATCACGGCGTCCGATAAACATGCCGCTCCGCTGCCTGTTGTTTGTGTGCAAGAAACGTTTGCTGCCGTTATTCACTTATGCATGTGTGTTTGTGGGTCAGAGTCGGCGCCTGGCAGCTGGACAGGGTTGGTTCCAGGACAAATGGGACGTTTCACTAAGTATGTGCTTGCCCGGAAAAGCGCTCACCCGGATTGGGAGGATGACTGCGGAGGAATCGCTTTACCACAGCAAAGTCCGGAAAGCATTACTCCAATGGTTCAAATTCACTGCCCAAGGGTATCAGGAAAAGTTCCGCAAAGGCCGCGCAAAAGACGGCGGAACGGGATGGCAATTTGCAGCCAGGCTGTCGAGCTACTTTGATCATTGGGTTGAGATGGCCAATAATTCTAAATCTTTTGAAGGCCTCCGCGACCTAATAATCTCGGAGCAATTTTATCGCTTTTTCCAATCAAAGCTCGTGGTGGTTTTAAAAGAACGTGAGTGCAACAGCTTGGATGGGTTAGCGGACGTTGCGGACCTCTTTCTGGAGGCACAGAACCTCTCTAACCTAGGGATGCTTACAAGTGACGCGCCGGAGGTCCGAAGGGTGCGGCCGACACACCCAGAAGGGCGCCCCAGAAGTGCTTCTTGTGCCATTGTCCCGGACACCACGCGCAGGACTGTCAGAATGTGCCCAAAGACAATATAGTCTGCTCTAAAGGTCGCAGACAAGGCCACACGGCAGATAATTGCCGGAGCAGACCGGGAGGCAAAGATCAAGTCGTTGTGTGTGCACTTAACAAACTCCCGAGCAAAGCCGCGGAAGTAAAGTCCAGCATTGCCAAGCCGTCTAACATGGCTGATGATCCCAACTGCAAAAACACCGACAGGAATTTACCTTTTCTAGTGGAGGGGATGCCAGTTGTTTCAGGACGAGTGCTAGGTAAGGCCGCTAGAGTCCTCAGAGACACCGGGAGCAACACCGCCATCGTCCGCCGTGATATGGTCCACGATCATTGCTTGACCGGGAAGACATGCCGAGTGTTTCTTCTTTATGGATGCACAAAAGAACTACTAGAGGCAAAAATTCAGGTTCGCACGCCATATTTTGTGGGAGAGGTGATTGCTGCTTGCATGAGTCATTCCGTTTATGACCTGGTGCTCGGTAATATCCCAGGCGTCAGGGAGCCTCACCAACCGGACCCCGATTGGGCGTATGAATGCCCTGGCGATGAGGAAACGGAGACGAACGGCATGGGACAAACACCGTCTTCTGAACCTCTAAACCTAATTTATGCCGTGGCGAGCACTCAGGAGGTGAAAGCATCGCTTTAAATGTGTCTCCAATCGCACACGCCAACATCAACAGAGATAAACTGGGGAAGGAACAACACAAAGACCAAACATTGAAATGCTGTTACCGGAAAGTTGGGAAGGAGTTTGGCTCCGGAAGAGGACACTACTATACCTACCTCGAAGACGAAGGCCTTTTATACCGGAAATACCACCTTGCAACTGGAAGGACATTCAAGCAACTCGTAGTGCCGAAAGCGTTAAGAAATTCTGTCCTTCGCATCGCATACGAGAGCGTCATGGCTGGTCATCAGGGTGTACACAGAACAGCCGATCGGATTTTGGAAGAATTTTATTGGCTGGACTTACAAGGGGATGTTAAACGTTTTGTGCGATAATGCGACATCTGCCAGAGGACCACGCGCAAAGGGAAAGTCGGCATAGCACCTTTAGTGAACGCACCCTTGATCCGGACGCCATTTCAGCGCATCGCAGTCGACCTGATAGGCCCACTGTCCCCATAAGTCGGAACGAGGGAACCGTTGCATCTTAACCCTTATTGACTTCGCTACCCGATATCCAGACGCAGTAGCACTACCTGCAATGGACGCTGTGCATGTCGCTGAAGCTATTGTGGAAATTGTTTCCAGAGTTGGAAAACGTCAAGAGGTGATCACAGACCAAGGTGCCAATTTTACTTCCGACCTCATGAAAGAAGTAGGGTGCTTCCTGTCCATCAAGCTTCTTCGCACGACTCCTTAACACGCTATGGCTAGTGGCCTCGTAGAAAAATTCAATGTAAAACTCAAATCGATGGTGGAAATATGTGCCAAGAAAAGCCACGAACATCGGATCGCTACCTTGCACCACTAATTTTTGCGTACCGTGAGGTGCCGCAAGCCCGCACGGGCTTTTCTACTTTTGAACTAATCTACGAACACCACGTGGGTGGTAAATTGACTGTTCTAAGGGAAGTTTGGACTAACGAGAACATTGACGGCGAAGTGCGAACTACCTATGGCTACCTAGTCGACATTCTTGACCGGCGCTAGAGACGTGCCGACTCGCGCATGAGCAGCTGCAGAAGGCGCGCATCAAGCAGAAAAGATACTATGACCACAAGTGTCGCTCCAGGAAGCTCCATCTAGGCGATAAAGGTCTTATTATGCTACCTACCGTTCTCAACAAACTATTTATGCCATGGAAAGGGCCGTTCAAAGTGTTCGAGGCGAGAACGACGTTGACTACTTGATCGATCTGGGTGGAAAGAGCAAGGAATTCCACGTGAATATGCTCAAGCTATACGAAGACCGAGAACATTCGCCTCCACCACAAGCATCAGCTGCCATCACAGCCAACGAGGTCTCATTTGATACAGAGAACGGGGACGCCTGCAAAACAGAAAATGTTCTTCTGTCCCTACCACACCACAATACCCAGACAGGTGCAGACGTCAAGCTCTCTTCTTCTTTTTATTAGAGCCAAATCACTCAAGTTCGAACTTTGATCCAAGAGTACGCAACGGTATTTTCAGATTTGCCGGGCAAGACTAACCTTGTCACCTGTTCGTTGAGTCTGACGTCAGACAAACCGGTGCACATTCCCCTATACCCCATACCTCTGGCCTTACTCGATGCAATTGAACGTCACGTTGAGAAGATGCTGCGAATGGGCAACATCGAGAAGTCGCAGTCATCTTATCATGCACTCATTGCGGTTGTTCGGAAGCCGGATGGCACCATCAGGCTGTGCATTGACTTGAGAGAGCTCAACAAGATTCTCCTCCCGGACTGTGAACCAATTCCCAGAATGACGTTGTCTTGGCGCTTGTTGGGTCCAAAAGATTCTTTTCGAAGTTTGACCAAACAAAAGGATATTGGAAAGTGCAAATGGCTAAGGACAGCCGTTAAAAAACCGCGTTTTCATATACGTCAGGTCTCTACCATTGCCGGTATATGCCGTTTGGTATTAAGACTGAACCGGCTGTCTTTCCTCGTCTCATGCGAGTTGTTCTGGGCGACTTGGCGAATGGCTACCATTATTTTGACGATGTAGTGATCCCCACGGATACATGAACAGAACACCTTGATACGCTCAGGCAAGTCTTCGAGCGAATTCAGCAGTCAAACTTGACGATCAAACCTAGCAAGTGCGAAATCGGTGAACACTGCATAACATTCCTGGGACATCAGATTGGTGGCTTCCAATGTAAGCCAATGCTCCAGACCCAGGAGAAGATCCTTGGTTTCAAGAGACCTTCTACAAAGAAAGCTGTGCAACCCTTTCTTGGGTTGGCTAATTATTATCGGAAGTTTATACCGAATTACGTGGCCATTGCTAAGCCCCTAACACATCTTACGAGAAAGGAAAAAGGCAACATCGGCACCTGGGGTACGATGCAAGAAGAAGTCTTCAACACCTTGTAGCACTGCCTCGCTTCCGCTCCCATACTTCACGCACCTGACCTCACTAAACCCTTTGTCCTCCGCACTGAAGCCTCGAACCCGAGCCTCGGGGACGTGCTTTTGCAAAGTGGTGATGAGGTACTGCACACGGTAGCTTATTCCCGCCGCAACCTGTTGCCGCGAGAAACACGGTACTCCACAATCGAGCGTGAGTTTCTCGCATTTTTTAGGCAGTACAGAAATTCCACATTTACTTGTACGGCAAGCCATTCATAACCAGTTGGACCACCGGCCCTTGAACTACATTCAGATGGCTACACACGTGAACAACCGAGTCCTGCGCTGGAGCTTGGCGCTACAAGAATAGTTTCACTGATGATTACATCAAGGAAACCGACAACGTTGGAGCGGACTACATGAGTAGAGTTTAATTGTTCTAATGTAGCAGCGATTTCTAAGTACGGCCACCTTTACAACTGTAGGATTACCAGACTGTTTTTTCACACCCTATAATTTTGTGCGTATATACAGTAAACTGTAATATCAAGCGCATCGGGGCTCCGCACTTCACTGTGTTAGAATAGTTGTTCCCCAACAACTTTGTTAAGGTGACGGTGATGTGATGAGTGGCTCGGAGGGGGCACGGTGAAAGTAGTGAAAGAAGATTTCACATCGCGGGATACACCAAGCGGCCGCTGGGAAAAACACCACCGAGAAGAGGAAGACGAAGGCGTGGTGCGAGCAAGAGCGGCGTATAAGCTTCATCGCCTGGTTATTATGGAGCGCCAGGTTTTTCGCTGCTGCTTAGGGTTGCCTAAGAATGCAGCAAATGCAGTAGTTTACTTGGTAGCGCACGTTCCTCCTCTGCTTATTAGGTACCGGATACTGACTGTTGAAACTTTTTTGAGAGCATATAGCTCTGAGGTGAACAGGGAGCAGTTTATCTTTATTGCAGAACCAGGTGCGTTTATGATGCACCAATGGCCCAGGTCCTTATGTCCACAAAGCACTTTGGTACAGAGCTTCCTCCGTAGGGTGTAGCAATAAATCAGGTTATTCCATATAGTTACAGGAGTTCTCCTCTTTCTATCAATTTCCAGAACATTTTCCCTAAAAATGCTAAACTTTTACCAGCCCGACTGCGCAATCGTCTTCTCGAAGATTATTTGGCCTCCATGCAGCCAGGTGCTATATATATACAGATGCCTCTCAACGAGAAGAAAAATCCGGTATAAAAATATTTTCCCCTTCCCTTAACTGGACCTTTTCGGTTCGTCTGGTTGATTTATCCGCATGTTCTTCGCGGAATCCCTGGCAATTGTCCTGGTGCTACGAAAGCTGGATGTATCAATTACATCTCCAATCATAATTTCTGATTCTTTTTCTGTATGCTTAGCCCTTTCTTCCCCTAAAGACACTCCTCTTCTGTGGACGTTTCGGTCACTCCTGCCACCTCACTTCACTGAAATTAACCTTCTTTGGGTTCCTGGTCATGCGGGGATCACATTTAACGAGACTGCCGACTCTCTAACAAGGATAGCACTTTCTGGTCCTGTAGTAGACGTCGTAGAGCCGACACCTTTAATAACAGCAGCTAGGTACCGTAGGATGCTGAAACTCCGAGAACAGCAAGAATCGGTTTTACTGTCATTAAGAGATTTTAATCATCTTAAATTCTCATGGAAACCTGAACGGTGCCCTTCACGCAACTTAGAGGCGGTTATTACAGCTTTACGTTGTCGAGTACCCCAGTTAAATAGGTACTTGCACAGGTATCGTCTGGCGCCAACAGCTCTGTGCAGCTATTGCAATGAAGACGAGTCTGTCGAACACTACCTGTTGACATGCCGACGTTTTTCCCGACTGAGACGTCAGTCCCTGGAGGTGCCGCTTTAAAGTTTGGGGATATCCCTAACAGGGCCGGCTATACTACCGTTCGGGGCATCCGCAACGGGGTTCTGCCGCCGGGATGTATGCTCTACTCTCCTGCGCTACATTGAAAATTCCAAACGATTCTCTTTATGATTGAGATTGGTCATCCTAGCTTTGATTTTCCAGTTTTTTTTCAAAACCAACTGATCTAAATTATCTTTCCTAGGTGTCTCGTGATATGATAATAATACCATTCATTTTACCATCCTCTGGTAATTGGCCGACCCCCTGATTGGGTATGCGCCATTAATTATCAGGATCAACAACAACAACAACAGGAAGAGCGGCGAACCCGGGAAGCGCAGGGCTGCCGAGACAGGGCACGGTTGGATTGGGCATTCCCACGTCGGACGTCTGGTCGACGTGCCTTCCGTTACGAGACCGTCGCCATCGGTCACCAAGGCGAGCCGTCGTCTGGGTGTGGCTACCCGCTCGGGCACGAGTGATCACAAGGTCGTGCCGCGTCGTTCCGTTCCGGCTCGAGCCAGGGATCCGGCTGCTGTGCTAATGTGTTCGTGGTGCGTCAGCGGCCCCATGCTCCTGCTCGGACCGCCGGTTTGCTGAGTCCTGGCCACGATCCGGGGGTGTTCCGGAGCGTCTTACACCAGTTCGCTGGTGACCTGTTCGTAAAGCGGCCGGCCAAGTTCTGCGACCCTCACCCTCGACGACCACTGCGTCCCAACAAGACATACCCGTGAGCCGTGCTTAACGTAACTGTTTTGCGGGACTAGCGCAAGCCAGTGCCGCGGAAAGCTAACCGAACCCGCTTTGGGAACATTTCTTTTCAGTTACCGTCATTTTCGTTGAGTGGCTGAATATTTTGTAAATACAGTTCGTACAGTGTGTGCCTTGCCTCCGGCATTCCTCTCACTGAGTTCTGCACGATCCTAGCGTAACAAATACAACCGTATACGGTTGGTTTTTAGGCCTTTCTCTACAATTTAATAGCAAACTGCATTTTGCGAAAGAGTTATGCGTAAACACGGCATGGCAAGCGCAATGGGTACTTCCGCCTTTGAGTTACCTTGTTTTATCTGATAAGACAGCATATTTGATGCTCACTGTTGTATAATGTCTGTGTCAGTCCTGCGGTAGACGCACAAGTTTATTTATTTGTGAGGCAGTTGCCTCTAAATCCGCCTTTATTACCCATGTTTTTGATTAAAGGTGAGTATGTGAAAATTTCATGGCTTAGTGTTATCGTTATGGTGTTTATTCCTCGTACGTTGGTCATTTCGTTGCAATTTAAAATAGACAGCTATCTATATCTGAAATGTATGCATACTAACACCTTATAAATTTTTATTGTATATTGAAAAGCATTATAGGAGTACTAATAGATGGTTTTGTGCGTATTTTAGTGAAAGTATATTGTTTTTTTAGATGCAGCTAAAACCCATAACAGGATTCTGCGAGTGAACCCAAAGGCTGAAAGACTGTGTGCCACACTAGGTGCCTCAGACCAACTTTATATAGAACTGTGCACCGATAGGCAACTGTTGGAAAGTGTTAGGAACAACACTGCTGCGGCGGTATCTGCTTTCTTATTGTTTGTATCACGGCGGGTCGTATATCAAGGCTGCTACAAAATGGTGCTGGCGGTTTCCTGCTGATACCAATGCATCCGCCAGCCTGGCATATGACGTCGGTGTATAGCGACAGGAAAGCAGATAGATATATTGGAATTGTGGAGTCCCATATACAGCTTCCCAATGTCTATAGGAACACCGTTTTATATAAACAGCTGGTGTGAAGGTACCTGGAACGGCGCACCGGATAAATTCCATAATCGTTTTACATGGATCAATGTTCCAGGAACTTAAACTACCCTTTTCTTTGGAACAGTGTTCCGCATACTTTTATTTGGAACGCCGATCCACATAATTTAGTTGCAAAAATATGTGGTCCAATGTTCCACCTAATTTTCAGGGCATGTGGAACACGGTTTCAAATATATAACTGGAACTTTTTTGCAAAAATGTTCCAGTTACTAAGTGGATCTTAAGTGGAAACAGATTAAGAGTGGAATACCAATTAGCCCGGAATTATGAAACCCGAACTAGCCCCAACGCAAGCCCTTCTAAGCGGACGTCTACGTTAGTTGGGCTAAACTTGTCTCTCGCCGTGGGCCGTTAGCGCGTGCGATATGTGTGCATAAACTTTGCTGACGGCTTTACTTCGTTGGTTGCAGTGAAATCAAAACGACGCTGTTTTATTGACTGCATTCTCTTGACAACAAGCCTTTCCAATACCGATCAAATATACTGCGACGCCCTTTGATACCCACTTATATACTTCCGTACAGTGAATTCAGTGTGACATAGATATTTAGCGAGTAATAATACATCTGCCCGTTTTCCAGCAGTTTTTCTTCGTGAACACTAATAGTGCAGGAAAACAGCAACGGATGACCAGCAGAGGAAGGCAGGTCATTTGGTGAACTTGAATTACTATGACAAGTAACAATATTAGGTTAACACTGCGAATTTTCCTTATACTGCAATGCATAATTGGAAATAAGAATGTCATTTCAGTATTATTAAATACAATATAGGGCGGATGCAGCATGGTCGATTTAGTTCTCCACGTTTTGTGTCGTTCTTCTCCTCCAAAAAGGCTTTCGTTTTTGCTTGTCGAAACTAATAGCCGGGACGAGACGAAATACACAAATGAACTTCTAAGCATATAGCTGTATGCACAGAATGATGTGTGTGGTGTAAAATGTGACGCAGTCGGTTAACATTATGTATGCACCCCATCACAACATAAGCAACGTGGACTAATACCTATTCCACTCCAGGATGTAGACGGTTATCCATTCCTATGAAGCACTTAAAATTGTGCGCGTACTACACCGCAGCGAAATGATGACTGAACGTTGAACAAAAACTGCCGTTTCTACGACGGTTTGTAATACAAATGCATAACATAATAGCCTCCACAAGTATTTCGTTTGAAAGTGCTCACAAAAGCACCACGAGCTCTTCAGCACTATAGCAGTTATGGCTTTGCTCGAACAGCAGATGAGGAAAGGGTAGACGTTAAGTCCTTCTTAAATTCAAGTCACTGGTGATTTTGTACTTAACGCCCCAAATTACAAAAATACGATGTTCAGGAAAGCGGTTTGAGTGCCGCAGAACACCTGGAAATTGGTTCCTGCAATATTTTTTTTCCCTAAGATATCCTTCTCTCGACATTTCTAATGCTTTGAACGGCGTTGGCAAAGAAGTGGGATTTCGTTTTCTGTCAAAGGATATGACTAAAACTACACCTTAGCCGTATTATGAAAGTTAACTGCTGCAAGGCAGTTTGATAGATGTCGGTGAAGTTCATTAAATTTTATATGCGGTGTGCGCGTGTATAATAAACGCGCAAGTGCATCTTCGGTCAAGAAGCACCAAATATATATGCGGTTCATTGTTCCAGTTGATGCATGAAAGAGTGCACACTTCACTGCCGTGCACGAGTTATGTGGAACAAGACACCAGCAAAAAATATACAAAGGCACTCTCCATAACCGTTTACTGGAACATAAGTGGAACAGTAACCGGAACCACCGACATCGCATGACCCCATTTCTTCTGCTCCAAATAAAAACCTCAAACAAAGAACACAAGTTGACGGTTCCAGAGAAGATCCACCTATATGCCTCGTTCCAGTTATTGTTTCGTTCGGATCCGCATAAAATATGTCGATCACCCTTTTTAACCGGAACCTATATGGAACCAGATTAACGGTGTAGGAAAGGATTGCTCCCACACACTTTTCTGGGGTTTCAGTTGTTTCATTCTATGTAACCAATATTTGAGGGACAGCAATACTACTGCAAGGTACAGACTTATGCCGCGGACCTCCTTACATTGTTCATCACCTCTAGGCTGGCTCAGCGTTGGTATTTATTTTCCCTTACATCGCTTGCGTCAGTAATGCCAGGCGTCGTGTTTACGACAGCAGTGCTCGTTCGTGGTCCTCTTCTTTCACTTATGAAGGAATGCCTGTACACATACCCTATATTCGTGCGACGAGAATTTTACCTGCCAATGCAGTGTGTCTATACTTTGGAATGTCTGAAGCTCATTTTCAGTCTTCCATAACTCTTTGCCTAAATTTTTCTATGGAGCTAGGGCTGCAGTTTTGCGCATACTCGCCCTGCAGCTCCTATCACATTTTCTTGCTGGCCCTATTAAGACCTTCCCCCTTTGAAATGTAGCTTCTTCGGCTCTCGGCACCATGTCGTGGAAAGTTACCGAAGCGGCCGATGTAACGGATCTTAATGTGGAACCTGCCGTTCAGGGGCGACTGGACGTAATAACAAGATTATATGTGTTACAAGCTCTAGGCGCTGTGGAGCAACATGATTTTGTTATTTCCTCTCTTCAACACATGGGTTGTTCTGTCGCAATTTATCTGCAGTTGTAAGCAGCGCATTTAGGTTACCAGCTTTATTTCTCTCTACGTACGTAGTAAAAGGCAGTTAAAATCTTCATTTCAAAACGTTTATTCAGAAACTCTAAGCCCTACTACAAGTAACAATTTGCCTAAACGTGCCCCTCACCCAGAACACCAAAGCGTCATCTTCCTGTGCGAGACCCATGCTTGGCCTCTTAAATGTTGTGATGCTAACATAAACAGTGCGCCGAAACGTTGAGTGTTCGAGTGTTTAGTTTATACGCAAACGAACCTCCAAACGTACCTTCGCCTTAAAATGGCATCGCTAGAGAGAAAGGTTGCACAATTTACGTAAGTGCCAGTAAATCTATAAAGATTTCGTTCACTACTTATTTTTTGCGACCTATAATATACAGAAAACCTGAATAGGCGATCCTAGACTTCATCTGTTACGTTTGTTATGATGTGTTAGTAGAAAGTATCGAATAGAAGTTGTTGGACCATACTTAGCATACCAGAACTATATAAATTACTTTGTAAATATTACCAGAATAGACAACTAATATTGGCTTTATACGGACGTGTTATATGTACAAAAACATTTTCACAATAAGCAAGGACAATAAAACGACAAAAGACTACCCCACAGCAAGCTTACAAAAAGATTTATTCTATCAATGCCCCCTTTCAAAACTGCTGACTCTTGCCCTTCTGACAAAGGTAGCCTTAAAACATGCCCATCCTATGGAATAATGTAGCTTATTTCGTGAGTGGGACGAAAATACTCTCGAGGAAGCGTCTGAATAGTTATATTATTTTTCACTCCTCATACTTAGTATACCAGTCTGTCTGATTTGGCAACCATAAAAGTATCATAAAAACGCAAATGGTTTATAGACCACATTAGAGCTGTCGAAATGGCTCCCGCCAGCGGCACCTCAGGGAATGGACATACAGAACTGCGTTTAATACGAAGCCTATACTGCAGGATACAGAGTGAAATATTCCTGGGAACTGTAGCAAAAATCCGCGTATTCTGAAATAGGATCGCAAAGTTAGAGAACAGAATACCTTATTCTGCGTTTTCTGCAGTAGAGGCACCCTTTCTCTTTCCCGCCTGACGATAATGCAAGATTGATGCTTCCATTTTTGGTTTGCGCACATTCTTAGATGTATCTCTCACAGAAATTTTATCTGGACAAGTGTAGTAACCTGAATAAACAAAAATAAATAACATTTTGCACAGGCCTTTGATGAGGTGAACAGAAAACACGCTACAGCCGCGCTGCCAGTCGGAAGCATTGCAATAGTCGGTAGGTAGCAGCGCTTGCCTTCTTTTGAGTATCTAGCTAAAATCTCCAAAAAATTCATTACTTATCCGCACTTTCAGGCGCCTTGTGCCTCCCCATTTACGCGACATCCGGCTAATCTGGGTCCCAGGGCACATGGACCTATGGCTCAATACAACGGCCGACTCTTTGGCTTGTTCAGCTTTAGATGGCCTTACGCTGGACCTCAGGCCTACCCCATTTCTCCTGGCGTGAGCAAGGTTCCGCAGATATCTACGGCTAGGGATGACACACGAAGGTACTATCACAGGCATGGATGACTATGCCCATCTTGCTCACACTTGGAACGCGAGATTGTGCGAGTCCCGCCAGTGTCAGGTCACTTTTACCAGCATCAGATGCAGAATACCACAGCTTAACTTTTATTTGCGTCGCGCTGGTCTCACATCCTCCGGTAATTATGCTGCTTGCGGTGAAATTGAAACACTTAAACACTTTTTCCTGTACTGACGCGGTTTTTCTTTCATTCGGAAACGGTATCTAGCCGTACTAATTCAACGTATTGGCCTTCCTCTGTCGATGCCGGTGCTGCTTTCGTTCGGGGCCAGATCTCTGGGGTTTTGTCATAGAGGGGTTATTGCGGCCATTCACGTGTACATATCAGAGACCAGACGCATGTCCTGCTAACCCGGTCAAACTTTTTTAGCCTTTTCTCCCAAAAATGACATCATTCACTGATTCTTCTTTACATCTATTATATAATTCGGTAACCATTTCCGTAATTCCTACAGGCTGATTATATAGGGCCATGAGGTGGCCGTTTTAGCCCCATAAAGCCACCCCGTTTCTTGGCCAATCGCCCCCGTGGGTATGTGCCAATAGAAGAGGAACAACAACAACAACAACCACAACAACAACAAATATCTAGCTCCAGCTCTGTCTCTACGCGTCACTCTAATGTCTCTTTGTAACTTTCCAAAATGTGGACTTAGATAATCAAATTTGAAATAGACGAACCACAACAGCACACCATCTACTATCGGTGGAGTACGCTGGCGGGTTAGGACTGCATTTCTCTAAACAGGGCATCGAGAATTGGATTTTTTTTTGTTGCTTAGCGTATCTCTAAGTACTGCCTGAACTGTTTTTTTTACAGTATAAACAACCGCAAACTTCCTATGAACTCTGCGTTTTATGCAGCGTTTTATGAACCGTTTACGAGCAAGAATTACCTAGTTACAACAAAATATAGCTTTTATTTGTCGTGAACAATTATACAGGACAGGGGCTATGTTCCCCATACTTGCGTAAGCCAACAAAAGAAACCTACCTGCTACCTTCTTTCCTTGGTTCGAAGGGGTTGTAAAGTTTCCTTGCTCAGCCCCGTTGCGAGTTCTGCGCTGATCTGAGAGATGAAGTGGGCGAGGTGACGGTGAGTTAAAAACGCCATTCATATACAAATTGTACTGGGGCCTTGCATAGATGGCTCACACAAAGACGGGGAAAACCTCAGCTCGGTTCTCCAGCGTTCGTCACACGTTTCCCGCGTTCCTGCGCCTTCATAGGGCTGGGTCTTTTTATAGTCACCCGGATCCGTTTCAGCCGCCATCAGTTAAAATTCCTCCAAACAGTACCCTCCGCTCACTGCGATTTCAATTTGACGAATGGGCGCGCCGAAAAAATAGGATGAAGGGACGACTCATTGGTGCCGCTTCGGGAGGCTCAAGGCAGGCCTAGGCACGTTTGCCGCGGGCCGCCGGGCAGCGCGCCCAGAGTAAGCCCAGCCGATCGGCGGGGCATCTGGCCTCAGCAGCTACGCTTACCTGGGTCGGGCGTTTTGGCGGAACGGCTTCTAGCTGATGCTCCTTCTCTTCCCTACTTTCGGAAGCACCACACCATGGTGTGTTTTCAGTCCCAATGGTTCGATCAGTGCTGTCTGTGGGCTTGCATTACAGTTATACTACACTACTTTTAGCACACTTGATTGTACAAACACGATAGGTAGCTCTAGTTTTTAGTGGCGCATGCATTTCATATGCACGTCACGCAGTCTACTGTTACAGTAAAACCGGCATACGAGAGCGCGCACTAGTTCGTGATTGCACATTTTCGGCAGCCGTCGTGAAGAGTTTGCCGTAATACATATTTGGCGTAGTTGACGATATTAACATATAAACATTTACTTCTAGTCGGAGGAATGCACCTAATATTTTGCGCCTACATTCTCAGAAAAATCTCCAGGATTTCTGGTTCATTTTGATTTGGAGAGTTTTTTATCAAACAAATTTACTGAAGCTGTTATGAACTTTTAAAGCGACCACTGCATGGCACGTTATGCAAGCGAAAAGCGTAAAATTACCAGCGCGATAACGTTGCGCACCTGAGGCAAAGGAACAGTTTCCCTAAAAACTATCCACCTTGTGTTATGGTGTTTTAGTAGGGATTAAGCAACAGGTATAAGGACTGCAGTAGGAATGAAGATAACGTTGTTTATGCTTTTAAAGGAAGGCCCTTCGTCAAGACATTCGGTTTTTATTTTTTTGGAGCATGAAAGAAACATTCAATTGAAGGGTAGAGTACGACCAATACTATCTCTCGCATCGGATATAGACAGTTCAATATTCCGTGGGAAGGTATACTAAAAAAAGCCGTCAAAAAAACTTGTTTGAGCGATTCGCGGAGCAGTCAAGGTACTCTAGTAAATGGGCCGTGAGCAAGCACGCCCACCTCGCTCTCACTTCCGTAATCTGTAAAAAAAGCCTGAAATGGTACATTCTTGCTTGCGACCACACCACTGTAACAAAGGTCTCGCTTGGCGTTTACCCATAGAGCTCTAGTATGGAAATATCTATCTAAAGCGGTCCACACCAAGGGAACCGCATAGCAATTTCACTGTGGTGAGTCTACACAGGAAACGCAACGAAAAAGCAAAATAGGCACGTGTGCTCCGCCTAGAAATCCTGCTCTGACTTTGTCGCGGCCTCTTCTGGCCTCTGCCCTTCGCACTTCCGGTACCATGCACCCAAGATGCCGTCGAGCATAGGGCTAGCTTTCTTTGGGTACTGCGCCGCTTTTATCGCAAATACTGGAACAACACTGTCACCTCGTGATAATATTTGGTACACGAGAACTATTAAATTTGTACTCGGTACGGTTCAAGACTTTTTGTTCCAAAAGCGCTTCAGTTTGAGGAGGGGGGCCTTTGGCGCCTGTTCCTGGGCTGAGCTGCGTCGCCGGCATCGTTGTAACCGAACGAACGAAGGCAATAGCGAAGAGCGGAAGAAAGAAAAGAAGGAGATTTTCACCAAATTGCGAAGGGAGGCCGGCGTGCCATGGCGGCTTAGTGTGACGCTTCTCCGACAATGTGGGGAAAAGGGGGACAGTATGCTGAGCCCACACGAGACTCTCGTCTGCAGGAAGCTTGGAGAAAACGTAAGGGCAGTATGCGCGTAATAATGATGTGCGCTCGATTAAAGAGACGCCGAAGTGAATTTTTCAAGCTCCCGTACTTAATTTCACTGGGTAGAATGACTCAAATTAACACACTTTTCATCGTTTATCTGGTTGTAAGTCGGTAATTCTTTTATAAAGAGCGAAAGAAAAAAAATTACCATGCGCAGTTTGTGGCGGCCGCACCGCACCAACTAAAGGCTGTGACGACCGGAGGAGATGCACCGTGATTGGACGATGTCCAAGCTTAGCATTCAAACAACTTTCGGTTTCGGTTATGTAAAACAGCATGCCTGAGATCCGACAGCATCGTTTCATGGGCATTCTCGATATCTCAATAATTGTCATACCGTGCTTCTCCCATGTTGTCGGCAGTAAAATGCCCGCGATAAGCCTCCCAGACCGGCTTGGAATCGTAGCAATCACTAGCCAAGCCCTACGCAGTGGATTTCGGGATTGCTAGCGCAAATTGTAGTTTGGAGTCTCGATGCCATGTTTCGACCACTCTTGCTGCATTTACGCAAATTTATTTAGAAGACAAATCAATTTTAAAGTGCTGTTCTCTTCTCTGCATCCTCCCCGCTGATTTCCTATGACGTTTTGTCTGACATCAAAACAAGATGACGTGGTATGACTGCGCTACTGCACGCCTCGCCGATCCTCCGACAGAATCGGGAAGCCCACCGTTTAGTCGGCCGGCCACCGGTGGACCGTCGCAATTTCTTCGCTCAGCTGAAACTAACACAGGGCACGTAAGTACCTGGAAGAACTTGCCTTTAGTTTGTTAGTTTGTAGACTCTATCAGGCTCTGAGTCCAAGTCGCTCCACAAAGCGCACATGCGGCACTTCCCTACTGGTACGCTAGTAGCAATATCAAAGGCCAACTGCAGGCGGCAGAAATGTTACCGAAGGTAATATAGGTATCAAGAATTAAAATAAACCGAAAAGCTTATCGTAAAGAGCGAAACCAAGGTTCGAGAACCATTTTTGGCCATGGGAGAACTAGCATAGCGGCCACCAGCATGACCCCACATTTGCGAATTGCTCTTGTGCCTAAGGAATGCAATCGCTATACTTGAGATATTTGTGGCAATTCGGGGGATGCTTACTGCATGGGCGTTATTCAAGAAATAGGTAACTCAGCTGCTTGCAATGCTACCTGCTACGATGGCCCACTGGCTAAGGCGTTTCACTGCGAGAACAAGGACGCCAGTTTGATTCCCGGCTTCGGCGGAGGCTTTTCTGACGGAAGCGAAAAGCAAACACGTCCGTGTGTACAAGATTTCCGCCTACGTTAAAGATCCTAAGCTGGTCAAAATTAATCCGGAGCCCTCCTCTACAGTGGGCCTCATCGCCTGTGTTGCGCCGGCGCGTAAACCCCGACAATCAATCAATGCTTGATATGATAAAACTGAATAAAAATGTAAACATGACATACAATATCAAACTTGTATTTTCATTCCATGCAGCGCTGGCTGGTGGTCGAGTGATGCGTTTGCGTGCGAATGCGGAATGTCTTGGTGTATTCAAGGGGCGGTTTTGGCGGCCCAGTTGAGCCTCAGTAACAGGAATCAGCCTTCGTAGGAAACCCTAGCCATTTTGCACCAATTACCAACAGGCTGTACAACGCGACACTGCTAGCGCGTCGCCGCCGGCACATGCGGCGCCACCCGTGAACGCCCGTGGAAGCGAGGTGTTGCATTGTGGTATACCACGAGGGTGAGGGTGGTTTGACCGTACGCTTACTTCTTCCGGTTGTCAATGAGCGGGGCTGTGGTTCCCCGCTACGACAACGGGGCACTGCAAGCTTGGAGCGCTGGAGCGAGTTTGTGCGCCGACGGTAGTCGCCCGGAGTTGCGCGCCGCCAATTTCGCGACATCGCCTTCTCGCGCGCTCTTGTTACGCGCGCCCTTCCAATGCGGCACAGATAATGCGCATGTAAGGCACGGTCACGCTCATCTGAATAAAAGGAAAGTCTGCACGAAGGAACAACGAACTTTATTCTCAAGAAAAAAGAAGGAAAGACGCATTCCCAGGCACGTTCGCGTGTAGTGCGATGCGTTAGTACTTCATTGACCATCCTCTCGCGGCCGCGAAGGGAGTTATTCTGCGTTGCAGACTGTCGTACAGGCTAATGGCATAGGTAGAGCAAGCCGCCAGTCTGTGCCATTCAGCATGCACCGCCGACCACAGGTCGTCCGCAAAACACCGTTCCGGTGGACAGCATCAAAGGGCGGTCTTTATTAACGCGATAGTGTTATTACGCTCATTTTTCGATTCCCCCATGGCTTCTACCCGTCCGATATACCAGCCGGGCTCATCAGGCGTCCACGGATGTACGTCACCTCTGCGATCCGGAAGTTCCAACTGAGGCAGCATGATTACAGGGATCCCCTGAGCCTGTAATGTGGCGCTGCGGCAACAGAACTTTGGAATTGAGGACAACGATACAACATCGGATACGAAATACAGGTCACGCGTTTTAGCCAGGTGCCACTTCTGCGCGGCGAAGTTTGTTCTGTGCAAAGTCGGGGGTAGCATGCTCGGCAGACATGGTTTCCAGCCGTGCCCGCAACTTATGCCATCACACCAAACCGTGTTTCCATCAGAAGGTGAAAAATGTAAGTTTCCAGTAATTCATGCTTCGAAGCTACTTGTGGGCTACGATGCATGTCGTGATCGTGATGCAATCCTCCGGAAGAACTTTGACCTTTTAGGATCTTTAACTTGCACCTATATTTCGACACACTGACGGTTTTGCTTTCCGCTTCCACTAGGAAGATGGCCGTCGCGGCAGGGAATTGAACTGGTGTCCTTGGACGAGCAGCGCAACGCTCTACTAACGGCGCCACTGCGCTGTCTTTTACACCTGGACTTATACCGGCACCAACTGTGGGTAACCTAACTAAACCAGGAGAGAAATGATTAACACCAGTCTCTCAGAAATCAAGGAAGGCATAGATTCTAAGCAGAAAACAACTAAAATGAAGCCCACTATATAGGGTCTAATCACATAAGCTTTCAAAAAACGTTTCGACATTCCCACGGGTTTGCCTCCGCTGCAAGCTCGGTTTGGTAAGCGACCGATGGCACTGCGTGGCGAAGTTGAATATCACTCGAACTAAAGCAACGAAGATCCTAACACATATATACCAGAACCAAAGAACGTGAAAGAGACCATCATTAGGACAATATTTAATACAGTTCTCAACCTCGCAATTTTGACCCTGATACAAACTCGCAAAGGGTGGGCCGCCAATTTAACAGAAATAACAGGCCGTGACGGGTCTAGAAGAAGGGGAGGGCCATTTACTCGATGGAGGGATGAAATAAAAATTTTCGGAGCGAATAATGGACTCAGGAAGCACAGGACAACAGGGGTTGATGGTCAATGGGAGAGCCCTTCCTAGTGCAGTAGTCCTGAATAGGATGTTGGTGATAATGATGACGCAGAGGTCTTCAACTTGTGTCTTCCTAACGCATTTGAAGCCATCAGAGATAACACTGTGCTACCACCAAGAAAGTGGATGTACAAATAAAATTGGGAGGGGCCATCATACCCCCTTTGAAAAGAAACGGGCACCCCCAAATCAGTACCCTCAAATAGAAAAGAAAGGAGAGGCCCCCCCCCCCCCCCCCGTGAAAGGAAATCACTGCCCGCCATGGTAGACTTGGGACTGATCCACCGACTCCGCATACAGACTCTCCTCCACCGAAAATACGAACACACTCATACACAAGAAGGGGTGGTATAGCAGGTTGAAGGGGTGGCAAAGCAGGTGTACACCAATTATGGGATGTACGAAAGCTCCAGGCTCCAGTTATCGTAGTCGACTATTTTAGCAATCTTTCTGGCTGCATGACCTTCCAGCATGCAGGAGCAGACAAGTGGCAGTTGGAGCCATCCTCTTGAGTAATCCGAATAGCTTCAGTATCAACTAGAAGCGTAACATTATTACAGACTCACAAAGGACGTTATACAGTTTTCTGGAGGCACAATACCAAGCGCATCAGTAAGGTATTCCCATCCATAATGCAAAAAGTTAAAGGCGTCACCTCGACAGCCGGATACAATGGTCTGGGAGCGAACGACGCACTATGGAAGAGGCGCACGAACTCGCATACCGTGTTCCTTGTAACCACGAGTACCACACTGCCCTCATCAAAAAGTGTTAAGAACGAATCCTCACCACTTTCCCAGGAACACAATCTTTCCCCTTGCTACAACGAGGTCTCAATGCAGGAGAATCACAATCTCTGTTTAAACACAATGAACACAGTTATCTGAAAATCCATGTTCGTTATCGTGTTCGGTGGGAATAACCGACATTAACTTTTACCGGCTAAAATAGGCGAAAGGGCCACACTTTTGCGCGTAACCTAACCATGTCCACGGGGAGAACAACTCCAACATAACATATTCCACTTCTTCGAGGTTTAGTAGACAGATTTGACCAGTTCGTTACTTTAAAATCAGTGCTAGCTGATTGAGAGGGCAAGGAAAGGAGCTGCTGCATCCGGTGCCGTAGCCGCAGGTTCCACCTTTGAGCCCCCTGCCATCTGTTTACCCTATTGCAGGTTCCACCTTTGAGCCCCCTGCCATCTGTTTACCCTATTTTCCTAGACCACTATTTCTTCCCGAACAAAGATATTCTCTCTCTCTCTCCCTCCCTCCCTCCCTCCTTCTCTCTCTCTCTCTCTCTCTCTCTCCTTTTCTCTCTCTCTCTCTGTAAAACGCAAAATTGTTCAGCCCATCAGACATCGCAGAATAAACATTTTTATACGCTCACACTTACTCCTCCTCCCTCGAACTGACCAACCCCTCGCATTTGCAACCTTTCACCTCACATTTTGAGCCACAGAACCGCCGAGAGCCTTCGTTTCTCCAGGGACATGGCGATTGAAAACCCTGGTTGCTACTCTTTATCGTTTCGAAAACATTACGTGCTCTTGAAGCATAGATCAGAAATGCAAAAACTGCGTATGGACACGCTCCATGGGATTTGAAGAGTATCGCTATAGCAGCTTACATTTTAGAATACAAACGTAGATGTCTCTGCAACTTCTCATCCGCCCTCCCCCCCAGACGTTTTCAATAATGTTCATGTCCGCACCTTGCGGCACCCAGTCAAGCACCATCACACCTCTCCTCCAGGAGGCTAGTGACGCATGCAGCAGCGTGGATGGGGCTGCGGTCTTGTTGATAAAAAAAAAAGAAGCCGTCGCAAAACGGACCATCCAGCGCGTACGGCTACGGTGTCTAGCAGGTCTTTATAAGTTGCAGGGTTGAACCGGATGTACAGGCGTATGAGTGGAGATGGCCCCGTCTTTGGAGATGGCCCCCCATACGCTAACTTCACACGGGCCGCTTCTGGCAACACGCTTCTGGTACGTCGAACTTGGGTAAAGCAGGCAGGGCAAAAGACAAAATAGTTCTAGATTAGAGAGACTCGTGAAGACATTACATTACCGAGATAATGGTTGGCTGCGCGCCTGCGTGTTACCCAGGGAGTAGAGAGCACCGGTTCGTTAATATATGCAAACTGCCAGCATGAGGTGCTGCTCACAAACTGCTTCAAAGGGTGGCAGGTTGGCCGAGTGTGCATGATTCTTATCGGACTCAGCCACACATTTCGGAACAGTGCAAACCGTTACAAAAGCTGCAGTTGCCACAAAGCCTGAGAAGCAGTCAGGGACGCTTTAATTCGCGTTCTACTAATGAAGGCGAAGCTGATGCGTCTCGATTTTTTTCTCTTCGCTCAATCGCAGTTGCACTGATGTCAAGACACTGACAAAGGGCGCTGGTGAAACCATTATCAGGCATGCTCTGTTTCCTAGTACAACATGCGCTGACGCAGGTCGACATCTCTGTAGCGAATCACGGTTACACTGACTGAACACAGTTACAAACAAACAATTTTTCTTACGAAAAGGAAGAACCATGCTGCGCATTCGGTTGCCGGTCTGTCATATACAACGTGAATATCCAGAAACCGAAAAGTCGACGACCTACCTAGTGCTCTCCGTTCTCCAGACGCGTGGCTCTTCGTCGAATCACATTGTGAACGTCGACTCGTCGGTAAAAATGACGCTGCGCCACTCTTACGCCGTCCGAGCCTGGTGCTCACGGGCGAACAGCAGCATTCTGCTTCTTCTCTGGGCAGAAACCAACGGCTTCTGCACTGCCACACGGCTTCGAAGGCCCGCAGAGTGCAGGCGGTCACGTATCACATGCGTGATCCTCCTTGCGTGATACTTGCGTGCGGCCTCCATGGCTGGGCACTATTAGCATCCTCCCTGTCCTTCCCTTTCCCTTGCGGCTTCGGGTTGTTGTTCTTGAAAACGTTTATAAAGAAAAGAGGGGAGGGGACTTGGGATAACAAAATTGGCCGCGTATCTGCTCCTTTCGTTGCAAATGCCGTCAAAAGACGATAGTCTTTATCGGCTTTTGCGAAGTAAATGCCTCCCTTCGCTTTACCGCTCACCTCTTATGTTGTTCCTCTTGCGTCGCACTCCTACCAAGGTAAAGACGCCAAATGTTTGCTTAAATTATTTTAAATTTCCCGCGTTCCACTGCTCCAAAACCGGGTGTCTCGATGCGAACGCTGCCGTACGGCGAATACGCGCGTTAATCGAGGCGCCCTACTTCAACGTTTATAGAACCGCGTTTCCCTACTCCACGCGCGTTGCAAGCAGAACGTGGAACCTATCTAGTGGAACCTTGCGTAACTGTTGCCGGTTGCTTTCTTAAAATGGCGCCAGAAGCTATAGTGGCGCGGGCGACAGCAGGCGACGGCGGACTGAATTCTTTTTCTGCAGTTGATGAAGTATTTAGTTTCGCAAAATTGAAGCATGTTTGAATTTTTATAAAGGAACACTGCAAATATCACTTCTGCATTGATTTGTTGTCTCATATTTGCGTAATGTCTTGTTCTTCCTCAACAATGTTGACAAGTATGAACATTACACCGGACATAGACGGGTAGATTTAGCTGTGACTATATAAGACTATTACGCAGGTATTGTTTTGCTTTGGCCGGGTGGCTGAATCGAGTCACAGACACACAGACGGACAGACAGACAGACATACAGACATACAGACAGACCAAAATTTCTGGGTTTAAGTAGCACAAGAAAGACTATCGTCTTTAAAAGTGGAGCACGGGGTGGCCATCCTATTGCGGTAGGCTTCCTGTTCTTGGAGCTGGCTGTTGCGCAGCGCGCGCTCCCAATGATCAGGAGAGGAGGAGAAAGGAGTGGGGAGGGGGGATTGGACGGACATGTGCAAACTAAGTGGGTGGTGGTGTTGGGAGAGTTGCAGTATGGACAGTTGAGCGGGTGGAGGGTGGGGGACACGTAGTGAAGGCGAGTGTGATCTTGGCACGTCTGTGTTTGTAGGACGCGCCATATGCGAGCGTCGGCGCTTCTGAGGGAGGGGTGTGAGGGGGGGGGGGGAGACTGTCGTCGGGAATTCCGGTAGTGGGCTAAGATGTCGGAGTACGTTGGGGACAGGGGACTTCGGGCCATCCTCTCTTAATAAGCTTTGCTTCCTTGCTTCACTTGCGTTCTGGTCGCGTGCTTCAAGTCACTGCGGAGTGCTTTTGCAGCCATATTCGGTTCCGCCTTGCCGCTGAAACCATGCGCTCGTCGGGGGAGTCATTTGTCACGCTCGTTCGATGACCTCGGGGCAGGTATTCCAAGCGACCTTCCGTTTTTCACGCCCGAAAAATCTTGTTTATCGAAGAGCGGGCGTTTCAAATCGTATCGGCAATGTCCGGCTCCGGCAAACCTGCTTCACACAATGTCACTATCTGCAAGCATTCCGCCATGATATTCCCCGCCAAATTTTGGTTCTAAATGATTTGCCGCATGGCGTGATGTTCACATTATATCACTAGCTCGATCCGGCTGAAATTCGCTGATCAAGTGGCCAGTAAAATGGGCGTGGGAATGGTGACGTCAAAAACAACGCTTGTCTTTCGTTGAGTGTCACTTGTCGTTTGCCGCTGAGTGGTTGTTTTAATCTAAAATTTGTGTGCCTGTGTCTTTTGTACCAGTACTATACTTTGTCAGCGACCAACTAGAAGGCATGCAGACGTTCGTTTTATTGAGATGAGCGTGACAGTGCCTTACATGCACATTATTTGTGCCGCATTGGAAGGCACGCGTAACAAGAGCGCGCGAGCAGACGATGTCGCGAAATTGGCTGCGCGCACCGCCGCGTGACTACCATCAGCGCACAAACGCACTCCAGCGCTCCTGGAGTTCCTGTATATAGCTACCATATACAGGAACTCTAAGCGCTCCACGCTTACTGCGCCCAGTTGTCGCTGCGGGGGCGGCGGAGAACCACAGTGACGCTCATTGACAACCGGAAACAGTAAGCCTACGGTCATACCGCTCACCCACACAGTATACCACAATGCAACACTTCGCTTTTACGGGCAGCCCAGGTGGCCACGCGCTCGCCGGCGGCTACGTGCTCCCCACGCGCCGGCGGCCACGAGCTAGCAGTGTCACGTTTCAATCCGTGAGCTCTGTACACAGTCAGGGGCTGGAGGTGTTGCAGATACTGCCAAATATCTCTGTTATTTTTCTGAATGACAACTACAACAGAAGCAGCACGACGCTTAACGAGAGGGTTTTAGTACAGCGTTTGTTGCCTTTGCGTAGGGTAAACGCGAAGTTTCTGTGTCACACTACGTGGACACCGCGAGAAGAGTTTTAGTAGAGCGTCTCATCAGTTTTGCGTAGCGACACGCTAATGCTTACGGCGCCATCTGCCGAATGTTTTGCGAAATGAATCGCTGGCTGATCAGCTAGCGGAGTACCGGAATACTTGGTCATTTTACGACTATGCCAACAATTGAAAACAAAGGCTTTCCGGTTAGTAATGAATGCAACACGGCCATAATACGACATGAATATTCTCTTACCCTAGTACGTACCATGAAGAAAGCGTTTAAGCCTCGTGGCACTTTCGTGAAATCACAGAGAACGCCCTGAACCGAATGACTGGTTTTGACGCATACATTTTATTCAACTCCAAAGCAATCAAAGCAAAGCACTATCCACCCACATAAGCACAACGTCGCATTTCATCGCGAAGCGAACGCGTTTACAACACACACACACACACACACACACACACACACACACACACACACACACACACACACACACACACACACACACACAATACACAGCTCGGTCGCTGGCTTGGCTGCAAGCTTCATACGGACAGTCAGCGATATTACGACGATACAGAGCAGTGCGAGGGTGACTTGATAACCACTCGACGTATTTAAAAACACAGGAGCAAAGAACTAGGTCTATCGGAAGCAAATTACTGTCCACAGAAGAGCGCAACCGTGGATGGTTGTCGTGCTACTTGCCGCCATGTTGGAAACGCAGGGGGCTTCACGTACTCACGCTATTTTGCTGAAATAGTGTCCGCTATTCTTCCGTAGACTAAACTCGAAGCGGCTTAACGTACGGCGCATGTGCAGTGCGAACTAAGCAAAAAATAGCATTCGCTAACGGTTTTCGTACATCTGCGTACGTTATTTTAGAACTCTCGATTATCCTAAACGCTCGAGAACTGTATGCGAAGCGATGACAGTACCAACTTAGTCGACTGTTGATGTAACACGAACGTGACGTTATAGCTGCACAATTGACTAAGACTGACAGTCAAGAACGAACTGACTTGATGGTACAGCCTATTGGACCATGCTACAATGTATGTGTGTGTGTCATGGCAATGACCATTCGAGAGGATGCGTTATTGTCCATCGCAAAACGGAGTGAATTGTGGAGGCAATCGTTGTTGCTTGCAAAACGGGCCGCTTATCCTTTTGCGATTTTTTGTACCTAATTATATAAGCAGTGATGTGTGTTAATTCTCCAAACGGCGAAAGTACGCGTGGTAGTTTGTTTCGAATGCATTGGCCCATACTTGGAGTGTGAAAAAATTATGGTGTTTCTACGTCACTTCAACTGTGTTTGCTATGCTGAAGACACCGTTAAAAGAAACAAATTCAGGATATGAGCGCTCGTTGTCTTAATGAGCTGATTCAGAAGCATGACTTAGAGAGTGTTGGTGCCATTATGTCGTGCGGTATATCGCCGCGGTACGCGCACCGACAGCAGGCTAGACACGCTAAGCAAGATGGGACGTTGTTGCGACTGGCCTCCCGAGCGTAGTCACCGGTGTAGCCACGCTGCCTTGCTCCGTCAGCTATTGACGCGGCGCAGTGCAGCACAGCGAGGAAGTTCTCGAGCCGACGAAAAAATGAAGTAACATTTATATACAGTACGTACAAAGGTAAGCAAACGTTACATGGCTTGCACAAAGGCGACAGCACCTCTCCACTCGGTGACTACGTAGAGACTGGTGGCGAAGAATGCCGCAGGAGAATGTCAACAATACGGGATCCGGGCGGGTTTTTATACCCCCGGAATTGCCTTGGGGCCCCGAGAAGTTTGAATTGCTTCAATGAGGACTCTCGCTGGCTGAAGTTTGAAATCCAATGAATGGTAGCGAAGCCGTTGAGACAGCCAAGCCGCCACGACGGGGAAAGGGGGGGCGAAGCCCACGCCGTCTCTGTGACCTCGCCTCCAGGCGAGTAGCGACATGCCTGTTGCTGGTCATTCACCCGATGCGGGATTCGGCCGAGCCACCTCGACGTTAAACGAGGGGCGCCTCTGCGGCGGGAAAAGTCTGGGCAAGTCGGCCGCGGGCGGTTTGGTCTGGTTTGAGGCGTGAACCGGCCCCGCTGTCGTAAGCGTCGCCCCGTGAAACGAATATGGGCCGGCCACTCTGGCACAACAGCACCCCCGCCGCCAGACAATGCGCCAGGAAGATTAGCTGCCTCCGCGTGCCTCGGATGCCGGGCGCGATAGGTTGCCAGGCTCATCCAAATTCACCTCCAGTGATTCAGAAAAAGGGCGGCTCCGCCAGGCTCCTTGTAACGTAAGAGTACCAGCGTCTGCTTCCGATGTGGTGATCGAGTCGATAAGCGAGGCAGTGAGCGCCCTGATCCTCCTATTCCTCTTCCCCTACTGTCGCCCCCTGCCTGCGCTTCTTTATTTCTCAACACACTCCCGCCGCCGCCAAGTTGGTTGGGAGCTAGCTGGCAGCAGCACGGGAAGTGGAGAAGTCCGGGCCTCACTACGACCAGTTGTTCGACTTCCAGCGGTGCATAATTCCACAGTAGCAATGCTTGTAGGCTGGCTGGGGAATTCAGTGGAGCATTTCGCTGGATGCCTCGGTGCCATCGATCTCGGTACATGTCCATAGCCAGCGTCACGGGCAACGAGTGCTTGCTGGGTTGCTGGATCGAAGTGACTTAGGGTCTAAAAGTGAATATCGCGAATGTTCCTATGGTGACCCGGGAAGAGAAACCATGCTCCAGGTTTTGGACCAGAAGGCAGCCGCCGAGATCGAATGCGAACAGCTGATGTGGTCGGTCAAATTGACAGAGATCATGCGGCGAGTGTAGTGGCATTGTCGTTGCGTCCACGTCTGATACGGCTTCCGTGACGGAATCGGTGTGCTCCAGCAGCACATCTGGTTTCTCGGCGAACCACGGGACTTCGCTCTCTTGGGACCTATAAACACTATAGAAAGGGGCGTCCAGAATCGACGTGCTCTTGTTGAAGAAGGGGTAGTCACCATTGAAGCTTTTGTTCAGGATGCCTCCCCACCGGGCCTGGACTAGCGCTGCCAAAGCTCCCTTCCGGCGTCGAAACGTGTTCACGGAGCGTCGGAGGAGCAAGCGCTTCGTTATCCCCTGAAGCGCGTTCACCTTCTGCCCGAATCGCGTTTTCATTGCTGGACCCAATGAAAATATCTTCGACTCGAAACCTGGCTGCTGAACTGTCGGCGAAACGAGTGGTACCTCACCGACGTAAAGTTCGCAACAGGGAAACTTGGAGGTCTCCAAAAGAAGAGTCGCATCATCGAATATAGGGCCGTGGCAGAACGGGTCCGACGTCTCCGTAGCGATAGTCAAGTCGTGAATGCAAGGGTTGCGGAAGGGCTGTAATGACGCCTCTGACGTGAGAGCCGCGTCGGTGACGCCAGCGCTGCGGCAAGGCCGGTCAGACGTCTCGGAAACGATGGTCGTGTCAATGACGGCGAGGTCTCGGCAGGGTCCCTCAGATTTCTCCACAGCGGAAATCTCGGCCACACCAGGGTTGGGTGTTCGCTGGAGCAACTCTCCCGGGCTGAGCCCATCGGGGTCTTGCTTCGCGTCCTGAAAGGCTGCAGCGCCTCCGTCGTCGTTGTCCTGTTCTTCTACCGCCGCACCAGTCATTTCCCGGGCAGGCGGCACGTCATCCGGGACCATTGTCCTCCGGGCCTCCTCGGGAAGCGAGCAAATAGTCGAGGTTGCTATTCGGGTAGTGAAGAGCGCCGCCTGAGGTTTAAGGACAAGGCTTGCGGAAGTCATTGCTCGTGGAGAACCGTACGCGCGTTGGCAGGGCGCAGATACGCTCGTCGTAATCGATCGCTTCCAAAACGTCAGCATCAAATTCTTCATCCTTCAGGTTCTCCTGAACTTGAGCGTCGAGTTTGTGAAGGCTCACCTGGTCATGCAAGATGAGGTCGAGGACATTTTGTCTGTCAAGGGCCGTTGCTGCCTGGCTCCGCAGCGAGGCGCGAGGACTCTCATTGCCCCAGAGACGGTCGCTCGCAGGACATCTCGGCGAATACGAAGATCGTCCATGGCACCAGTCGATGAAGCAAGACGCTGGAGTTGCGAATACCAAGGGACAAGGGCGAGCTTGGGCACGAGCCGAAAGGGGCGGCGGCCGAGGGCAAGGCTTCCAGCATAAAGCAGTACGAAAGTATCCAAACGTCGCGTGCCTCAGATCTGCTGCGCCGTCGAACGTAGATTCGCTCGTGCGCCGGTTCCCGGGTTTCACGGCACCAGAAAATGTATAACGAAAGAGTACCAGTGTCTGCTTCCGATGTGGTGATCGAGTCTATAAGCGAGGCAGTGAGCGCCCTGATCCTCCTCTTCCTCTTCCCCTACTGTCGCCCCCTGCCTGCGGTTCTTTATTTCTCAACACTCCTCTCAGGAACAGGTACCACCTGCGCGGCCCGGATCACAGGTACTTCGCCATGCTCCCCGGGTGTCTTGACCGGCTTCGCCCGGTTCTATTGGTATCTTTCCTCAGCACCTGTAGCTCATCGTTCTGCAGCTTGCAAAGAACCGGCCGACAACAGGCAACACCCAGCGCAAGCAAGCACCCTCTGTCCTCCATCAGAACACCAGACTCCAAAAAACGTGATAAACTCTCCTGCTAAGTGTCTATCCCAAATGCGGACCCTCTACAACAAGAAACCCATGTCGGACGCAAAACTCTTGAAATAGGAACTCCCATAATGTGTCGAACGTAATACACGAGATGAAATGATAACTATGGTTGATTACTTGAAATCACGTGGTGGGGAAATAATCAACTGAGGCGGCAAATGAAGGAAATAATTTTGCTCCAATATTCCTGCCACGTGAAAGGCTGCTCTCTAAGAGGCGAAATAAAACACACCGGAGGACGAAGGCAACCCTACTTAAAACTCACGGCGTAGTGCGTCTGCGTTAGCGTTATCGGCGACATAGCACGCAAAATGTCTGCACTGCCCGCACGACGCGGCCACATTCCTTTTCGGATCACTGTAAGACTCTTCCCTGCAAGTTAGCTTGCGGCTGAAGTACAAAACTTGTCGTGCTCGACCATTCGTATCCTTTTGGGATAGTTCAGCTCTCATGCCACTATCGCTCGCATCGAATTGAACAAAGAACCTTTCGAAATGTCAGGGCCGTTAGAACTGGCTCCTCGTTCAAGGCTCGTTTGAGCGACTCCTCCTATCTGTCCCATTCCAGCTTTACTGGCTATGTCTTTCTAAGAGCGTCAGCTAAAGAACTAGCCAGTGTGGAGTAATTTTTCATACGAGTCTGATAATATCTAGACAACCCCGCAAAAAGTCCTCATCTCTCAATTATCATTGGTCGGCGATACTGTACGATCGAGGCTACTTTGATTTGCGACGGTCTGCGTTGGCCGCGCTACCACAAACACATGCGCTCTATACGTCACTTCGGCGCATCATATGTGACAATTCGACTGTTTGATTGGTAGGCCTGCTTCTTGGGCCCTGCGCAGCACGACTCTAAGTGCTCTACATGATGCTCCCAAGTGCTCGAAAAGATAATGACATCATCGAGGTAAAGAAGCGCGTACTCCGACAGGCCACTTAAACACCAGATCCATTAGTTTCGATAGGCCACAGGGCGCGCTTTTGAGACCGAAGCTCAACATGATGGGACAGACTGTTACGAACGGAGAAACGAACAAAGCGTTAGAACTAGCTCTTCCCCAAATCTAGTTCAGTCATTCTAAACACGTTCTCCTACCTCAGTCATATACAAGCCTCGCAAATTTGATGCCCGTAATCCTGTGAGGAGCTGGCTTCAAAGCCTTTCGCGAAAAGGACCGAGCCGGGACGCGAACGGGGGAGCTGCCGCTTTAATGAGACAGGATAGAACACTATGTACAATGATGATAAATCAAGAGGTATTTTGAAGGGACCACTTCTTCCTTTTGGCCGTGATTTTCAACATCCTCCCGACCACGAAAAGAAGAAGGTACTAAACGACTACGCCAAACACAGCGTTATAGTTCCAAGTACATGGGTCAATCAAAAACAAGCCGTTGTAGTCTTGAAAGCAGCCCGGTGCAGCCCCAGTGCACTTGCTTCGCCATCGGTGCTTGTACCGTCTGACCAAACTTCGGAGTGTGGAGTTGCACCACGTGAAATGGGGCACATAGGCCGCTGTGTCAGCTCCACAGGAAACAGTGGTATACCCCCGAGCAGGATTCTCCTGACAGCGTTCAGGCATCCTCAGGCGGTGTGGAATCCTACTATACATCGTTGCTTGAGGGGTTTCCCTGTTGTATGTCTCTGCATCTTGTATGTTTGTGTTTATTGGCGCAAGGGTAACTAGGACAAAAGAGCGCCAATGTCTCTGCATCTTCTTTACTGCCATTTGAGCAGCGTTTCCCCTTTTCCCCCATGAAATTATGAAGACACTTATTTTCAGGCTTTTCCCTGGGAGGTTAGTACCTCTCTGTTTCTTTCCTTCTTTGCGCGTTCGACGCCTTCTGCATTTTTCAGTGCGTTATTTTTGCACGTAGCGTAAACTCTTCTACGTTGTTACTCGTTGGAGCCTCTTGTTTCAAGTTCACAGGAGAGACCCTGCGGATTAGCCCTTTTTGGGTGTCACCATCATTTTCTGCCTCAGATTTCGGATGGCGTTGAAAAGTTTTTGTTGGTGCTGAAGGCAATGACGTGCTGTTTGCAAAATAACCTATGTCGGAGTCTTGATTACGATTCAGTTCTGGCTCGTTTCTGAAGTCGGTGATGCTCTGCTTGTTATATGTTTCGTCCGTAATGCCCATCAGTGACGCTGCGGACATATCGGGAGAAGTGCCCTCCCCATTTGAACGGTAACCGGTGAACGATGTTACGTCTAGATAATTCACGTTGCGTTTGATTTGTTGCCAAACTGAGTTTTTTAAAGACTGACGTAAATCTCAGACAACCTCTGGTATTTTCCACTGCATCGTTACGATGGTACTGTCTCATGTTCCAGCAATTTAGATGTCCTCGGTAATCTTGTCTATGGCAATGAGCTCTTCGACTTCACCTTCCAGTTTTCGGAGAGCTTGTTCTTTCTCTAGCAGTGCGCTATTCCAGCTAGACACCATTACTATCGAAAGTGAACCAGACGAGAGATGTTTCTGAACTTGCCTAATAATTTTGGAGACTTCGTCACGTAGCTGGAGTCGTTGGCTGATAAGCTCATCCATTGTTTTCCTCGGCGTTAGTCAGTCCAGAAAATCGTTTGTAGGTAGGACTTCTTTAGTATGGCCACGAAGAAGTACGCCGTCGATAAACCGTATGAACGTGTCGACTTCACCGTGAATGCATGTGCTTGAAACTCGTTTCCCGCGGGGGTTTTTCTTGTGCTTCAAGCTTCTTCTGCGTCAGGTCCAACGGTCGTCGACCCACGGCTCACGTTGTCGTTGGTTGGTAGCCCGCTCGGACCTTCCACCGTTGAGTTCCCTTGGCGCAGCTCCTGACGAGGACACAAATGCACCGACGGAAATTTCTTCTCGAAGGTCGATGGGGCCGGCGCTCATTAGGGTGTCTCACGTCTGTAAAAGCCGCTTTTCCCGGGTTTCAGCCCCATATCTTGGAAAGGACCGAGCCAGGACACGAACGGGAGCCGCCGCTTTAACGGGACAGGATGGAACACTATGTAGAATGATGATGATTCGAGAGGTCAAGCGAGAGGTAAAGTGCGGAATCCAATTTGATTGATTGATTGATTGATTGATTGATTGATTGATTGATTGATTGATTGATTGATTGATTGATTGATTGATTGATTGATTGATTGATTGATTGTAGGATTTAACGCGCCGACGCTGAGCAGGCGATGAGGCGAACCGTAGTGGAGGGCTCCAGATTAATTTTGACCACCTGGGGAACTTCAACGTGCGCCGAAATCTCGTACACACTGGCGTTTTCGCTTTTTGCCTCCATAAGAAAAGCGGGCGCCGCGACAGGGAATCGAGCCGCATCCTTGTGCTCAGCGAATCCAACCTAATAAATTAGCAGGTAGACCAAGAGAGCTTAGCTTGCGAATCAGGGAATATGAGGCACACGATCGAATACGTCGTCGGAATTAGTGAAAACATCATCTACCGGAAGATTATTATCCATGAACTGATGTATTTGTTGTGCGAATTCGGCCAGCTGTGTATCACAGGAATGATGTTTGCGGAAACCGTGTTGTTGCGGAAAGAAGAAATTAATTGATTCAAGGTGGTTTATTATCGTGGAGGCTATATTATGTTCAATCATTTTTGAAGAAATGCGCGTCATAGAGATTGGGCGGTAGTTAGAAGGGATGGACCTGTCGCCTGACTTGAAATCTGCTGCTATCTGGGCTTTTTCCCAATCGCCCGGAACGTTACCTGTTCGAATAGATTGTGTAAAAATAAAGATAGAAGAAGGGTAGAATAGTCATAAGTGTTTTTAAGAAGGTTTGAAGTAATGCCATCACAGCCAACGGTGGAAGAATCTTTGAGGTTCTGAGTCACGGTACAAAGTCCGTCAGGGCATATTTCAAAAGCCTGTAGAGTAGGGAGGAGAGGATAGAGGGAAGAAGGAAGCAGCTGCATTCGCTGGAGTAAATGTTGTTGTGTGGTATTCATTCAGAACGTATGCACAATCGTCACTATGAATTGGTCCGCCTTTGGAATCAATGAGTTCGATTAGGGTTGTGCTTGACTTAGGGGAATGCAATCGCCAGAACTTATCAGGTGTCGGCTTCAAGATAGATAGCAAATCTATGGAGAAGTATTTTTATTTGGTTTCAGCCAGCTCTTTAATAGACTGATCTGCGCACAGGTAATATTTTGACCAAGTGTCGGTCGTGTTTCTGAATTTCGCAAATTTGTGCAGGCGCTTTTTTCTGCTAAGTAGGAATGTTAATCCTTTATAAACCATAGATTGTGTGGATCTGTTTAGCAGAAATTGTTGGAATGATGTACTTTTTCAGGATAAAAAGGGATTCCATGAAGTCTACTTAGTATTTACGGTGCGAATTTGGTAGGCAGCCAGAAAATATTTGTAGAATAGGGCTTGGTCCCTATTTATGTCATCGTAGTTGTCCCTTCTATAATGGGCGATCTTTTTAGATTAAGGCGTTTCTTTTGTAAAGGTAAGAATAGGCAAACGTGCCAAAAGCTATGATCAATAAATCAGGCAACGCAGTTACATTAGTTACATCATCAGGTTCGTGGCAAGTAAAAGATCTAGCGTGCGGTTACGTCTAGTGGAGCATGAAATGACTTGATCGACGCTAAAGTCAACAGTGAGCTCGATAAACTGGTTAGGATCGTTGGTTGGGGAGGTATATGGAGTGGAAAGTAGGGGCAAGCTGATTGAAGGATGATTGAAATCGCCGAACAAAGAAAGTAGATGCATTGGGATTTTTTACAGTGGGTAGAGCGCGCATGAGCAAAGCGCAGAACGAATGGTGTTCCTATCGGGTGGCTGATAGCAGATGCCAAATACAGCGCCCAGAGTTCGACGCCGCACGCATACCCAAGCGAGTTCGAGGCAGTGCTAGCACGGAATGAAAGACGAAGTTAGGGTATTGCGTACAGCAATGAGAACACCACCATCCCGGCGCTCCATCCCCTCGCGGCGACATACGGTAAAGTTAAGATTTGTCGCGGGAACTTCATTATCAGCAATCTCAGAGTGCAGCCAAGTTTCGGTTAGTAGTAGGATGTCAGCATCTACGTCTTCGATTATGCTGGGAAGATGATCACGTTTAGGTAATATGCTACGACAATTTGTGAAGGCCACGTTTAAACTTCTATATGATAACGGTCGAGGGCATGATAAAAAAATGACACCATCTTCCCGTAGGGGAACCCTGAGTAGTATGCAAAGTACCCATGGGGTCTATTCAAGTGCCCATTAGTTTTCAGTTCGTCGTTTCGTTAGGTTGAGGTACGCGGGCACCGTTATATTTACAATTTGGTTTCCATGGTAACTACCACACTTTTCACTTACTGGGAATACGAAATGAGAAATTGCCTTGAGCCCATGGTTGTTTCACATACTACTCAGGGTTCCCCTACGGAAAGATGGTGTAATTTTATTAGATGCGACGGGGCTATGTCCCTCCCTTGTCGCTGTTGCGCCGTCCACACCCCCACTGCGCATACTCGGCTTGCTGAACGCCCGGTGGTGTCATACTCTTTAATGGCTCCTGGAGTGACAGTGTTACCGGTGTCTTCCTGGGCCGGCCCGAGATGAGCCGAGCATGCGCAGTGGGGGTGTGGACGGCGCCAAAACAAGGGAGGGCAGAGCCCCGACCATAAGATGCTGGAGCGACAGTGTTGCCGGTGTCTTCCTGGGCCGGCACGAGACGAGCACGCTTCCCCTTAAAGGGCGCCTGGAGCGGCAGTGTTGCCGGTGTCTTTCTGGGCCGGTGGATGGACGGATGACGGACGACGCACGACAGAGCCGAGAGCAAGAGATGCTTTGCATCTAAAAGGGGGGAAGGGGAGCTGTGCACGGGACGTCAGTTTGTGCAAGGCGATGAATTAGCAAATAATTCACTTTTTCACTGCTCGGCTGGGAACTTTTGGGTGCATTCAATAATGCTATCAGAAACCGAAGCATAAGAAAAACAGCGTTTTCCAACCTGAAGTTTGGCCAGTTTTGATGTAAAGGCATATTTTGCAGGACCGACGTACCTGAGTAACTTGGACCGAGCCAGGCGAGTGGCCGCGGCCAATTCTTGTCTGATGGCGGAATTAGTACGTTTCAACTTGGGCCAACAAGATAGAATGCCATTTATGCCTTGAATTTAGTCAGTGTAACAATAATTGGCCGTTTTTTGTCGGCCTAAAAGGTACCAAGGCGGTGGGTACGCTCAATGTTCATAGAAAGCAGCGGCAAGGTCAGCTGAAGTGAACAAAATGCTTTAACCTTTTCTTCAGATTGTTGCCAGGTTTATTTGGGATCATCATCGATACCCATAAAAAGATTATTCCTGGCATGCCGGTGCTAATCTTAACGTTAGCAGCGTTTAGGGCGACAAGTTCCTGTTTTAGCTCGCCTGTTTTAGGATCCATAGAAGCACTTGGTGAACACTGTTGAGTAGATTCAACTGCTTTGATGCACTGCTAAAACGAGGGTTGAAGATTGCAGTGGTGGTAGAATACTTCTTTAAGCTCGTTCAAATCAGTGCGTTGAGTTCGGTTTGACCGTCCTCAAGATTCCTAATGGTATTCATTACAGGTAGGACAGGTTTAGGCGGTTGAGGATTTAGATCAACATCTCTGGAGAGCAGTAATATCAAATCGGAGAGTAGATCACTGGTAATCATTTCACAGAAAAGGCTCAAATTTATAAAGTGCTGATGATTTTTGGAGCATAAGACCAATAGCAGAAAACGACCTCCAGAACGATACTATTTTGAATGGTCAAGGTAACCATCCCTGAAGGTTAACAGTGAGCTGAACACCGTGGGGCATACGGTGTTGCGCCCCAAGCGGGCGGCGTGGCTTGCTGGTCTATGTAGCGCTCTGCGGGCTACGTGGCCGATGACGTAGAGGTCGGCGGTTGTTGCTTAGTGAAGCGCTAGCAGCCAAAACTCGATTTCCGGGTGGGTTTAGAGGTTCTAAGGGAATTTCGGTGCTCCGGGGGTGCCTATTGAGGGCTTGGAGACGGTACAGTGCTGGCTGAGAGCCAGGATACCACGACCTGCAAGGTTAAGAATGTGTTGAACATCCTGGGGCGTACGGTGTTGTGCCCCCACTTTCTAGGGCTCACATTCTAGGATTTAACCATGAATGTATAAACATATTAGCTCGTTCTTGCAGTTGTTTTCAGAATACGCGTTATGGCGAAAATTACATATAAAATAACATCTACAAAGAAACGTGACACCTAGGTTATACTGAGTGAGATATTCCGCCCAGACAGCCATCATACAGTTTGTTTTACACAATTGAATTTGAATACAAATAATCAATGCGAATATATTACCCAAGAGCGCTTCCAGAGGAACGACCTCTCGCTACTCGACAGTTTAGTGGAAAGCCGGGCTGGTTGAAAATGGTTCATGACTGGAACTGCGCAAAAAAAAAAGTGGGCCAAGGAAAGAGAAGTGTATTCTCTTTCCTTGGTCCAGTTCTTTTTTTTGCGCAGTTCGAGCCATGGACAGTTTAAGCTCGCCCTTCTGAACACTCCGCTGAATAAAACACGTCTAATAATGTCACCTTTTCAAAGGAGCTGTTTCTCTTTTAAACATAGGTGCGGGCCCTGGCTCTTAAGTTTCATGCGCTATTTAGGCCTTTAGCTCTAGAAGTACGAGGTTACCTTGAGCCACTGGTGGTTCCACAAGATCCAGTGAATAATCGCTCATTTTTGTACCAGGCGAAGCCATCGTTTATCGGGTTTTCTTCGGAGTTGCCACTCGGCGCATAGCTCCACTCCGGACTCCCATTTCGCCAGTCGAACTAGTCGTTGGTCTCGGCAATTAGAGGATAACCTGACCCGGGACTATATTGGGCTTCAGATGAAGGTTTCAATTGTGGTCGTAAAGCTATGGAGAGATCTCACGACATGTGACTTTCGTATGAAGACGAAGCCATTAGTGCGACCCCATTTGTCGGAGGTATCGCAGTGACATTCGCCGTATGTCGGGTTGAAAGGTGCTTCCACGTTGGGCGTATCGCGAGTGTTTGAGCTTGCTAACAGCTGTAGACCGCGCAAGTACACCACTGACTCCGAAGCGCAAGAGACATAGACTGCCTCTTTTAAAATTGCCTACCCCCCCCCCCCCCCCCCCAATGACTTTGACACAAACAGGACATGGCTCTAGATCAAAACAAGAAATTCCGACGTTTTACTGACATAACATCGCAAACGCTGAAATTTTATAGTGTAAGCTTCACAGAACTTCTCAAATCTAGCAGATCGATACCCGTTCGCGCGCCCACTCTCGCTGGTGCTCCCGACGGGCGGCTTCTTCTTCTGGAGCCCGCGCTACTTTATCCATGTTCTGAACATTGGAGAACCAACCGCAAAGCTCACTCGTCAGTGTGTGCGTGTACTCTTCAATTGGCCGATACCATTCCTTCTCATTTTTTCTGTGCCCACCTCCTCTTGGCGGCCACTCCCCCTCTCCCCACTACGCTGCACCTGTCCTTGTGCTTGCTCTCCGCCTTGCTAGGCTATGCCCTGTACACCTTGCTGTGCCCGCATTGCCAAGCCTCGCCCGATGAAAGCCTCGACCAAGAGCAGCTTTGCTTTTAAAATAACTGGCTGGGGTGGTCCAAAGCCGCTTTTACTCCGCCCCAGCGCCTTAATTTCAAAGCGGTATAAGTGGCCACCCCAAAGTGACCGCGCGCAACTTTCTGCTCATGCTCAATTTTTCGCCCGTGGTCAACGCCGCCGACTACCCTGGCTTTTCGGCGACACAGACCCCTTAAAGCTACGCGTAATACTTACAATATATTGTGTTTCGCTAAAAATTTATTAGGGATCGCTACGGCAACCACCCTTTAATAACTATTCTTTTTAACACCAAAGAAGCAATTGTATTTCTAAATCCACCAAACCATCATCATCACCATTATTACCGTCACCTGTGACTACGTTGAGCCCCCGACTTTCCAATCCCCTTCGCAACAGCGGCACTCAACCCACAGAACCATTGGTTGATTTATATAGGTTTAACGCGCCGACGCAACGCAGGCGATGAGGCGCGTCGTAGTGGAGGGCTCCGGATTAATTTTGACCACCTGGCGATCTTTAACGTGCGCCGAAATCTCGTACACACGAGCGTTTTTGCCTTTCGCCTCCATCAGAGAAGCGGCCGCCGAAGCCAGGAATTGAACTCCCGACCTCGCGCTCAGCAGAGCAACGCCTTAGCCACTGAGCTACCGCGGAGGGTAACCCACAGAACCAACTCAACTGGTTATTTCCTTGTTATTCCCACAACACTGCCATACCAATCCGGCGTGTTCTTCCAGAGGCCCTAGAGCTTTTTCCGGGAGTAAAGAGGCATGTGAAATGCTATGCAATTATGATTGGCGGAATTACATTAACGGCAATGATTCTAAGCATATGATCTTTCAATTTAATAATGGCTCCAACTTCAACGATTTCTTTACTTGCGCCAACGCCTAGAAGTCCGGCATCATCCGACACAAGCTACAAACCATAGCTTTTACTGCTTTTCAGGAGCACTCGTTTATACTTTTCTGGATGCTTTTCTTTGGTCAAGGACCATGCTCCTTGCATTACGTTCGTATTTACTGGGTAATCAGCATGATTTACCGCAAGAGAACTGCATGCAGTCCTGAATGTAATACGAAAGACGCGCACCGCACAGTAATATACAATTGTTTATTTTTATATAATAAAAACTGCCAATTCTCTAACAGAAAATATTAGTATCTTCTAGGCCTTTGGTACAGAAGTCGGTAAGTTGTCTCCGTATACAGCCCAGAAACAGTATAGCCGAGCTGATGGTCACTCTGCTTCGTAAGATTTTTGGCTTGGTTTTTTAGGTTTCCAACACCAACGGAACGATAGTTCTCGAGGCTGTCACCCCTTCCAGTAGTGTGATAGGCAAACCAGCCGTTAAAGTATGCACTCGCCTCGAATCGGCATGACTCTAAAAAATGAAAAAAAAAAGGGTTGTGGAATATTTTCTAATACAAATGTATCAGGAAATCCTACACACATTTTATTAGCAGATTAAATATCTGGAAGCATATAGCACAACGCAACTCCAGTGTTTCGCAATCGGTAAAAGGCATTTTGGTTAACGTAATTATTTTTGAGACTTCAAATCATTCACACAGTGCATCACGTATTTTTAATAATTGACTTTCAAATGTTAAGGATAACTTACGCATACAGTTATTGATTTTGCTTTACATAAATGATGTCGCTACAGTTGTTCGACCGCCAGTGGTGTTGAAACTATTTGCAGATAACTGTGTACTTTATTCCCTAGTTACCGGTGAAGATGACCAAAATAAAATAAACAAGTGTTTCGAGGGTTTTAATGCTTGGTGGCAAAAATGGGACCGACATTCATTACGCCAAAACCACATTTGCGCACATTAGCCGCCAGAAAAGTGTTTTTTCCTTCCAGTATCACATGAACAATGTCGTTCTGAAAACAAAATTCCCTCGCACTTCCCCGAGGGGGAGAATGTGTAAGTGCGAATGCACGGTTGTTCATTGCGCGATTGCGGTGGATATCGTGATCTTGGAGTGGAGAGGAGGCGCCCAACACCCGCAGTCACTGAGCGGAGAGAGGAGGAGGAGAGTAGCGCCCGCCGTTACGGCGAGGGCTACACGAGCGCCCTCACGCGTCGGAATGCGGAGCACCCGCTACGCGAGCGAGAGCTCTCCTGCCCGAAGTGGAGAGGAGGCGCCCAACACCCGCAGTCACTGAGCGGAGAGTGAAGGAGGAGAGTAGCGCGCGCCCATCTCCCCCCGTTGCTAGGGAAGACGAGGAGGAAGACGAGGAGCGCGCGCACCCGCAGCTGTTGCTATGCGGACGACGGCGGCGGACGATTCAGGCTCGCTTAAGAAGTGCATTCGCACTTAAAAGTGACTAGTTAAAGATATCTCGGTGAAGTGATCGCTGATGACCTCAACTGGCGCAGCAACATTGAAAATGTGTGCTCGGTAGCGTACAAAACCCTGTGTTTCCTTCGGGTGAAACTACGAAACGCAACAGAAGACGTAAAGCTAACGGCATACAAAACATTTATTGGCCCTGTACTAGAATACACCGAAGTAGTTTGGAGTCCCCATCAGGAAGGTCTAAAAGCTGAAATTGAGAGAATTCAAAGACTCTCCGCCAGATTCATGTTTAAAATACAAAAAGAATGCCTCGGTTACCGACATGCTCAACTCATGCTATCTCGAATTCCTTGCTGCTAGGAAGCAAAGGAACAAGATAAAATTATTATTTCAGCTTCTGAAAAGCCATACAAATATGGATAAAAACGTGTACATACGAGAACCTGGTAGACATAGCAAGAGGTTAAATAATAATGCAGCAATCCGACCTGATGCCGCCCGCACTAACGTCTTTTGTTATTCGTTTTTTCTGATGCTATAGAAAACTGTAATGCCCTTCCTGCACAAATTGTTGAATGTACCGATGTTACCGCTATTGAAACTTTTCTTTGTACTTATGTTTCTTGAAGTCACGACCCTTGAAACTCATTTCGATGTTCCTTGCCAGATATTTTATGCTCTTCTTAGGTTCCTTGTTAGATATTGCATGCTGTTCTTTTTTCAGAATATTGATAGTGTTCGATGATCTCTGTGTGCTTCTGATTTTTTCTTTCGTTACTGGAAAGCGAATAATGTACGTTTTATGCCTGAGGTATTCCCTCCCCGTAATGTCCCTCAAATGAGGGCTGGCAGTATGCTTATATAAATAAATACAATAAGGGGTGCAACCAGCAACCCTCCAAGGTCTACACTAGACGACTCCACAATAGACTGACCACCCTGAAGAACCAGAAGAAAATGCATGAAACGTGGTATCGTTGCAGCGGTTCCAAACCCCAAGTCTGCCATTTAAGCCAGTCGCCTTGAGAGCGCCGTACACATCCAGAGCTGTATCCCATGGTTCCTTGGGCCGGATCTCGCGCTGCTGGAAGCCGCAGCTGCGCATACTCTGTAGAAGTCAGGATCCTGGCTTTTCATTCCGTCAGTGGACGGTGATGTTCCTTGCGTCCATTTCTGTGCAGTAGCCTCTGAAGGGCTTGGTCACTGTCTCCCATTGGGTTGGATCCATGTAGAGTTGAGAGAACGAGTCACGGACACAAACGAGTATTAACAGATAACAAGTAAACTTACTTCACACATGTTTAAACGGTGAAAACGTACCCGTGTTGTCCAGAAAATGTCATCCATGGAGCATAGTGTGCTTGGTGAACAGACTATATGTGTCGGGAGTGGGTGGCGCGTACCTGTGGCCTCCACGGCGACACGTACTCGAGGGTAGCGAACAATAAACGGCCGGACCTCTTCGTTTTCCCAACGCGCCATCCCTGCTCTTTACGCTGGCATGACTTCACTTACGACAATCCTTTAAGGGGCTTGGTCACAGTCTCCCGCTTGGTTAGGTTCACACAGAGCTGAGAGGAAGAATCACTAAGACAAACGGCTATTAGCAGATAACAACTAATTTTAAATAATGAGCGTTTAACCGGAGCCAATGCTTTCCTGTCGCCTATGAACAGAATATGTGTTAAGACTGTGTCGCGCCATGTGCTAGCCAGGCTAATCACGTATGTGTCTGAACTCGTGCGTATCAAGACATTTGCAGGAAGAAAAGTGTTCTCTGAAAAAAAAGCTAGCTGGGACTCTCTGACATTTCCACCCGAGCCACTGTTCGGACCACCCCGCCGTGTTCCATCCTTCGATGGGACGTGCTAAGCCGACCTTGAACCGCCAGTATGCTGGTGTGGCGTCACTTACGTGCGGGGAGCAAATAACCGGCCGGAATTCCTTTGTTCCTTGACGAGCAATTCCTTCTCTCTACGCTGCCACCACTTCTGATGAGCCATTAAGGGGCTTTGTCACTGCTTCCAGTTTGGTTGGGTCCATGCAGAGCTGCGACAAAAATATAGACAAGAATGGTTATAAGGAGATAACATTAAAGTTTATTAAACATGGGATTATATGGTGCCAAGGTATCCCTGTCGTCTACACTGTGTTATCAAAGGCAACTTTGGTGAACAGACTATATGTGTTCAGGGTGAATTGCGCTGTGTTTATTTGGCCTGACTATCTGCGCTATGTGTTTAAACTCATGCGCATGAAGTCTTCTCTTGAAATAGGCGGGTGTGACGCTCGGATTGACGCTCGGAGCCATGGTTCATACCTTCCATATCGTACAATACGCATCCTTCATGGGGTCAGGCCAAGCCGACTGTGAAGCGCCCGCAATGGTAATGGAGGTGACACGTACGCGCGGGGAGTGACCAATAACAGGTCGGACATCCTTTGTTCCCTAACACTCCATCACTGCTCTCTACACTGCCACCACATGGGACAATTCCGTAAAAGGCTTGGTCACTGCCTCCCATTTTGTTGGGACCCCGCAGGGTCACAGACCCGAACCGGTAATATTATTCATTACTATCATCCTCATCAGCCCATCTACGCCCACTGCAGGGCAAAAGCCTCTTCCACAGACCTCCCAGTATCGCGGTGCTCGGCTAACTACGGCCCATTTTTTCCCTGCCAACTTCTTGATCTCATCTTGCTATCTATGCTTCTGCCGCCCCCTGTCACGGTTGCCTTCTCTGGGTATCCACTCTGTTACGCTTAATGACCAACTGTTATCGGACGTAGCGCGGGCGTGCGCACGTGCACGCGTCATCGTCCCGCAACGTCGGTGATGCTGGCACTGTTCAGTGCAACGTCGCATAACCATTAAATTAGCCGATGCACTCAACTCGCTTCGAGCGCATTGCATGCGAGATAAGGCCGCGCGTTTACAGTTTTACATTTTTTTGCGTTTATAGGTTTGTATTTTAGGCTTACTGCTAAGGCAAGATTGTTTACGCATTAAAAGAAAATGCCCCTTTTATTCGCTAGTACCACCCGGTTTAAATTTGACAGAAAATTAATCGCGAAGGCGGGCTCTTCAGCCCACGAAGCGCAGAAGAGCGCACACACTCTTGCTTTGGCCACGGAATGTTTCGGCGGCCCTGCGAAATACCGACGTGATGCCGTGGCCGGGTTGGACTGGGCGAGCGCGAGCAGAACGCTCGCCGGCCGTGGCGATGACGGCGCACTTCCTTCGCTTGCCGGCAGATGCCGGAAACTTGACGTTCGCCAAGTGCTTGTGACGTTATCAGGCTGCCCCAGGAAGCTCAGTTTCCATTCCTATTTTATTCCTGCCCCGTGCCCTTTGGTGAGTACTGGTGAGATGCAGCTGTCATACACTTTCTTATTGAGCGACAATGGTAGGCTGCCAATCATTATCTGAGAATGCAGGCTCAATGAGCTCCACCCCAAACTTATCCTTCTAATTATCTATGCCTCATTATTGGAATCCAAGGTTACTGATTAGCCTAAGTAGATGTATGCGCTCACTTCTTCAACGGCCTCGCCACCCATCAAATTTCTGTGCTGTACCGACCTTATTCATCATTACCTTAGTTTTCTGTATTATATTTCAAGGCCGGCGGTTCCACTCTGCTTGTCCAGTGCGGCAAGCATGTTTGTCCATTCGTTCCACGAGTTACTTGCAAAGGCAACGTCGTCAGCAAGTACGAGGCTACTAAGGTACAGTCCGTTAACCACTACGCGCAGCTGTTCGCAATCTGATGTATGAATACCTCTACCTCGTGTAATCCTGCTGTGAATAATGTTGGTGAGATTTTGTCTCCTTGTCTGACCCCCTTTTCTTATAGGTATCTTACTGCTTTCCTCATGGAGGACGACGCTAGCTGTGGACCCATTGTAAATATCCCCTATATTCTCACGTAATGCTCCTCTACACCGTCATTCAGCAATTGCTGTATGACTGCAGGGGTTTCTACCGAGTCAAATGCTTTTTTATAATCTATGAAGGCTATATATGGGGGTTGAGTATAATCAGTGCATTTCTCGATCACCTGATTGATCCAGTAAATAGGGTCTATTGTTTTTTAGCATTCACGAAACCCTCCTTGCTCCTTAGGGTGACTAAAATCTAAGGTGGCCAAAATTCTGTTACCGATTACTTTGCTAAGAACCTTGTAGAAGACTAAAGTAAGCGAACCGTTCTGTAATTTTTCCAGTCCTTCATGTCACCTTCATGATGTTCGCGTTCTTCCAAGATTCCGGTACACTCATGGTCATTAGGCATTGGGTATACAGGTTTGGCAGAGTTTCTAGTGCAAGTTTTCTGCCAACATTAGAGAGCTGTGGTGTCATCTGATTCTTACCAGGTGTTTTGCTTCCTTGCATTTCTTGCAAAGCCTGCTGCACTTCTGTCGTTACAGGTGGGATGGCTATCCCCTCTGGACTACATCCTCGTTCGGTATTATTCTGGAAGTCGCGACTACTGAACAGATCCAATTTGAACCCATCGGCTACTATACTATTTATTCCTGTTTGTGATGACATTGCCTTGCTTGCCGTTATCATTGTCCCTATGCCTAGGCACCGCTTCATCCCTTTCAATCTACCTACGCTCTTTGCATCATGCTCGATCCTCTCCATATTGTGATGTGCGCAACTTTGGGAAGACGGCATTATCAAGTAGGGCGGACATGCTAGCGGACATGCTGATCCCCCGAGTGGGCACGTGCTGTGTGATGCGGCAGAGCAGACGACGACGGACGAGGGTGTTGGATAGCGGCTCGTGCGTTTTTAAAGCAAAGCTTTTTACCTCTACCCCCTAATGGTTCTTTCGCGACCGTTGGTGTCACCAGAACACTCCAGCGAATAAATAAAAAAATTTACTTGCACCGCCGGGAATAGAGCCTGGAACTAATAGAATAACAAAAAGCGAGAGCCCGTTGTCTTACCGATTTAGCTACGAGACAACGCGAAGACTGGGTAGACAGGTGGTGTACTCGCCAAGCACATCTCCGGGTTTACCCCCTGCGTTCTTGCTGAATGCCATGTGAAAGCGTCACGCGACCACTAACGCCCGTCTAGCGGCCGTGTGCGCACCTTGCTCATGTGCTAAGAGTACAAAAATTAAAGGAAGCTCACACCAATGCACGGCATCTCACTTCTATTACGGCAATGTGCTAAAGCCTGTGGCCTCCAGTGTTCACTAAACAATCACAGATCTTTGTCGTCCGCCCTCACGCCAAACCAAGGAATACTTTCAAATAATTCAAATTCAAATTCAAATTCATCTTTATTTTCCAGAAAAAAGATTGTCTGGATGGTCGCCAGGGCTAAAAGCTGAAAACGAACAGCTTGATTGGGCCCAGGAGACCGTTTCGAGGCCGCGGCACAACAGAAACAAAACATGATAACACACAAAGTGAGTGCTGCATCAAAAAAAGCAAAATTACAAAAAATATCTTTATAACACTATTATACAGTAAATACAGAAAGCTACTTACGCACGCTTTACATGCAACTTCCAACAATTGCAGGGATCAAAACAACAGATACAACGAGAGATTACCCTACAACAACTTACAACAGATCTAAAGAGATTCGTTTTTAGATTAAAACAAAGATGGCTGCGTAACAAAAGCAAACAAATACAATTGACCATAGGTATTAACACCAGTTTCCGTCATACACACCTGCAAAGGCAAATCGACACGAATGCTAGTATAAAGTAATACCAGGTAACCGCACAATAAGATTCCATTTACAGCGTGCAGATAAAAAACAGTGACCATACCATAAAATACGTTGGAGTCTAGATTATACGTTTCTTTTCCGAAAAAACAACAACAAAGAAACAACACATTAATAAGAGAATCTCAAAGGCGAACGAGTCACAACACAATTTTACCTTTCATTTACATAGAACTACCCGTCGCCCAGGTCGCCTGTTTCATTTATCGCTTTGCGATATCGGCAGAAACCAGACATAAAAACAGAGGTAGACTAATTTTAAAGCTGAATGAAATACGACTCCAATTCCTTGCGGTTTAGGCCTAAAAGCTGTGGGAATTTGTTGAGGTAGTAAGGAATGTTATACGGTAGCGCTTGATATTTGTAAAACGTGCGAAACTGCGGGATGGCCTAAGTGTCATTACTTCTGGTATTGACAAGAATATTTCTATGTTGTAGTGAAGCCAAGCCTGTTATCCGGTTGATCACCAAATCAGAGGAAAAAAATAGCAGCTTCAATAAGCGATATTGATACATATTTCTAACATTAATAATGCGATATAGTTGAAATAAACCTGAAGTACTGGCCTGAGGTTCCATATTTCCTATATGTCGAATAATCCTTTTTTGCAAAACTAAAAGCTCATTGAGGTTTGTAGGTGTAGTTGTCGACCAGACCAATGAACAGTAGTTTAAATGTGAGCTTAATAGGGCGTTATATATTGTCACGTAGCCAAGGACGAAGCAGTTGTTTGGAAAAGAAACAAGTTTATTGGAGCGAACTTGTGCTCCCCTAACAACTGAAAAGAATACAGAGGCGGCGAAGCAGTGGTCAACAAAGTGACGTACGTGCGTCGGCGAGCGTCGCAGAATCGAATGCCCCGGCGTCCACACTGCAGGCTTTTTATCTTTCGGCGCGCGTGGTTCTCGAAACGTCGATTCGCATCGAGAACATAGTAGATCCAAGAAGATTATTCTGGGCTGTTCACGTAAGATCGGAATGCTCTCCCTATCACAACAGATAACACATGCGGCACAGAAAGAAAGAATGGAACACGCGCTTCCCTTGGCGCAGAGATAACGCAGACCGGCGCAGCCGGGCGGTAAAAGCAAATAAACAAACCCAATGTATGGTTCGCGGCAATATGTTAATTTTAATTTCTTCGAAAAACAGAAACGACAGCGGGATGAAACACCCGTAATTGAGGATAGTTTCTTAGACAGGTAATTTATATGAGCGTACCAACTTAAGTGTGAGGAAAAATATACACCAAGAATTTTGAATTCGGAAACAACCTCAACTTCGTTGGAATCTAGGCGGAGGGTTCTAGTTAACATGATATTTTTATTTCTAGCTGTAAAGATAACCGCTTTAGTTTTTGAAGGATTAATTTTAAGCCTTTTCATTTTCGCCCACGTGGATAGCTTTGATAAAACGTCATTACATCTCTCTATTGTATCACTATTGCCATGGCCCGAAATAATCAGCGTGCTATCGTCAGCATAGATAATATATTTCACATCTGAATCGATATCAACGATATCATTAATGTACGAGGTAAATAAAAGAGGCCCCAATATACTCCCTTGTGGTACACCATGTCTAATAGGCAGAAAGGCCGATTTAAAGGTCTGGATCTGAACATATTGCGTCCTGTTTTTTAAATACGACCTAATGAGGTCTAAATCTTTTCCGCGAATCCCGTAGCAGTTTAGCTTATCAATTAAAATACTGTGATTAATGGAGTCGAAAGCTTTGCTAAGATCGGCAAAAATCGCAACTGAGAAAATATTTTTTTTAATGTTCTGTAATAGATATTCTTTTAAGGTAAGCAGAGCAGCTTCAGTTGATCTACCTTTCCTAAATCCAAATTGAGAGTCAGTTATGATTCCTTGTTTGTCAAAGAATTTTGTAATACGAGTGAAAATTACTTTTTCGCGTTCTTTCGAGAAGACTGGCAAAATCGATATTGGGCGGTAGTTTGTAGGCAGATTTCGGTTTCCCCCTTTGTAAATCACGGACACCCTGGACCGTTTCATTGCACAAGGGAAAGTACCAGGTTCCAGAGCCAAGTTAAATATATGTGTTAGTACAGATACAATTGATGGCAGTACATACTTAATTGGTAGTATCTGCAATTTGTCTACATCTAATGCTCGTGAGTTTCGCAGTCCTGTGAAAACAGCAAGAACTTCGCACTCATCAGTCGGATCGAGAAATATACTAATAGGAACACAACTAATTCTTTGGTCGGTCAGCTCAAGAGCATCGTGGGGAGAAGCGGCGACATTTACAAAATAAGAGTTCATATAATCGGCAAGGGCTGTGGCACTCAATTCCTGACCATTCAATAACATCGCATCCGGCAGGATATTGTTCTTTTCAAGTCCCAAAACGTTGTTCATTACTTTCCATGCTGCTTCTGGACGTTGTTTGTTTGTGTTCTCAAATAAATGTTCGTAATATTGAGAAACTTTGCTTGTCGAAGTTCTTTATTTAGTTGGTGTCGAAACTTTTTAAATTCTAGGAACTTGTTTTTCGAGCGTGTGCGCAAAAAAACTCTGATAAATACGATTTTTATCTTTGATCTTTTTTAAATGTTCTCGAGTTATCCAGGGCTTTCGTGCCTTTTTTGATGATCTATATACCCTGAACGGGAAGTGCTTAGAATAGATGGGGATGAATATCTTGATGAATTCATTATAGGCGTCGTCTGCAGTTCATGGCCAGGCTATCACTCCAAGCCCCAGCATCAAGATCCTGGGCCTACATCTGGAGGCTAACACCAAGAGTGACGTCTCCTTGCAGCGCCTCAAAAACAGCATTAATCAAATCATACACATGATCAGGCGAGTTGGCACCAAGAAGCGAGGCCTAAAGGAATCCGGTGCCTTTCGATTAATTGAAGCTTTTGTCCTCTCGAGAGTTACTTACGACATCTGCCTGTCTTCTTCTCTGACAAGGAAGCATAGAGATGCTTTATATAATGATTAGAAGGCTGGGCGGGAAGGCCATTGGTCTTCTCATGAGTGCGTACACAGATAGGCTGCTTAGCGCGGGTCTCCACAACACGGTGGAAGAGCTGATAGAAGGATATCTTTCTAACCAGAAGGTCCTACTCAGAACTGCGATGGGTAACCGCATGCTTCACCAGATTGGCTGGGCAGCCCAGAATGTTACTGCGCTTGACGTACTCCCAGACTCTTGGCGACTAAAACTAACGATGCTCCCTTTGCTTAGAAATATGAACCCCTCACATGACGAGGGTCACCCAAAAAGCACGGGCTCAAGCGCTAAACACCACCCTCGGTGGGGATCATGCAGTTAGACAGTTACACAGACGACTCCAAACATCGAGGGCAGCAATACGCCATCATTGTGGCTACCTCCAGAACCAACCTCCTTGCGTGTACCTCGCTGACGACCCAGGAAATGACGGCAGCAGAAGAGGCAGCCATCACCTTGGCTCTCGCTCAAGTAGGGGTTCGGAGAGTATCGATCCCCAGCAAGCCTCCTTGAATTACCAATAGGGTTGTGTGTCCTGACCTGCACTGCGCGTGCTAAAAAACCACTCCCGAAACGGTTCCATTCACCTCATCTGGACACCTCCTCACGCTTCAATGGAGGGAAACAAATACGCCCACCAACAAGCCTGCGCTTTTACCTCCCGTGCTATGGAGCTGCACGAATACAGTCACCCGTTTGTCACGTTCAGAGAAATAACCCAGCATTATCGCCTTCGGAGACAGACCGTACCTTCGCCTTACCCTGACCTTTCCAGAGAACAACAAACTACCCTACAGCTCATACAATCCGGGCTTCTTCCCACAGCCTACACGTCTTCACGTAATGTATCGAAATCGCTACGGCGCTGAATGTAAATTTTCCTAGGAAGTAGGAGCACTCCGCCCCGTAATCGGGGTGTGCGACTTTAGGCCTGAGCACCCTCCTCTCTTTCCGTCAACTACCCAACACGAGAAATGTGACATGCTGCTGTCCAGGCCCTCTCTACCTACCCAGCTTCAGCGGGTGGACAGAACACAGGCCACGCGGACTGCATACGGGCCCCACAGAAGAAGGAATCACTCCCCAGGGCTGCACTCTCGGCTTTTCAGAAATCTGAACAGAAGCATTTCTTCCTCGTCCTCCTTCTCTGCCGCAAATCTTGTCGCCTCCATCCGCGGCGCAGAGATGAGAAGACATATCGTCTAACACCGGGTTGGGCTTTCTTTTTTTATAAAAAAAGTTTCCACTCTTGTGCTACACCAATACAACTCACCCAAACACCGTTCATGCATCATGCATTTATTTAACCTTAACAAGGATATATCTTTGAAGTAATAAATGGTGGGGTTAAGTGCATTTCAGTTCTCTCTAGTTTTGCTATTTGTAGAGCGATGTGAGTGAATTTAAGTTACGTCGCATGGGCAATCGTTATGGGTGCCGTTTACAGCTTTGCTTTCCAGCCACATTCACGGGGTGGATTGGCGCGATGTTTGTTTTGATCGTCATATTGCCGCCCCGTCCAGAGGCGCTGCTCGGACACGTCAGAAGCAGGTTCTTGGCCAGGTTCTGGGCTGCTTAACTGAGAGTTGTTGCGTTTCATTTCTGGATATTAGGGAAAACCAGTATATATCTAACCACCCCAATTTTCCTTCCGGTGTCATCCATTTACTCCGCGTCGCTGTGAGGCTCCTGCTCACTACCGCTGACATCTCTATCTAAACTATTTTCCTCGTCGCCCCCACCGATGCCCTTTGGCATGTTGCGTAGTCTGCAGCTAAGGGCGGTATGATGTTGTCAGATGATTGCGAAACGTGAACAGAAGCACGGATGGGCGTAAAAAATGCACTGACCATTACTACACTCCCTAATATGAAACTTGCGCGCAGCGCAAGCTGGAGTCTTGTCTGTCACGGCGAATTTCTGCTGCGTCTTAGGAAGTGTTCGCGTGTTGAGCGAACGTACGCCGGCGTGCGCTACTCTGCTGCTACCTTGCAGTGCGCCGCCACCACCGGCGAGCATATTGCGTGTTATGTTTGAACCTCCCGCACAAGTGTTACGTGGTTCGGATTAGCGCAGAATGGAAGACCGTATGGAGAAAGTGTCAGGGGGAGGCCGCTCCTTAATGGTGGCGACACATGACACATATGTGAAGTAAAGGCACTAAGAGACATGCTGCCGTAGCCGCACGTGTCCTACTCCACTACATCCATCGCTAGGCTTTCCTCTCCAATTTTTGTCTTTCGTGGCTGCTGCGTTCGCTCAATTGGTTACGTGGATATAAACAGACGCCGCTCCCGCAAAGCCCAGGTAACGGCTGCCAAAGGGCTGCCCCCTAAAACGACTTAAACCCGCCGTCGCCGTTTCCGCTCAGATTCACTTCGACAATTAGCTGCAAATCTCTCCCGGTAGAAGAGAAACTTCCCCAGTTGGAACGTCGGCCTTCCGAGCAACATTTTCGCTGTTGTCTTTCACGCCTAAGTATACGCCATCACCGGTTGCCGGTTCATGCGTGCACAGTTTGCCGGTAGAGAAGGGGTAGCGTTTCGGAACGCCTCCCCATTACTGATTCGTGCAACGCAGTTTTGACGTTGTATTACTTATCCGGGATGGTGAGGTAACTATGGTTGATACCCGAAGACAACTTTTCATGGGTTGAAGTCCAGATGACCTCGAGATACCGGTCTAAAAAGAGAATTCGGACGGCGTGCCTAGCAGTATTTTTGCCTGTTCGGGTGGGTGATTCCAGGTGATTGAGCAAGATGTGGGAAATTTTCTGACACTTGCGCCACCAGGGTGCCTCTTTGTGCTTTGTATTTGAGACCTCACTGCCATTCACAAAGAGATTTTAGTGGCAGATCAACGGTCACCCATTCACAAGGAGATTTGCGTCCCTAATGGTGGCGGAGCCGGGTACTCTTTCGATAAGTGGAAAATAAACTTTCAGTATAAAAAGTCTAGATTTAGATTTACTCGAAGGAGAGGGGAGCTATTAAGAACGTGATTTCACCCCTTTGTGGGTTGACTTATTGAACTGGTGAGACGGTTTACGCACCAGAGTAAGTGTAGGGAGTGTGTCGATGCAGCAGTTAGGGACGTAGCCCGGTAGCTTTACGGATGAGTTCAGCTCTGGCAGAGCAACAACCGCTCGTTTTTGGTCAAGAGTGTTAATGAGCTAAAGGAAGGCAGCTACCTTCTGTTTCAAGCCGCCATATTTTCATGAAAGAATGGGCGCAATATAGGAGTGGGTCCCGGCAATCTGGAAGAGATGCGGTGATGAAGTCGTGAGGTTGTTAGTATGGCACTCTTCGGCAATGTTCTCTAATGGGCCATTAAAAAGACGTCTCTTGATGTGCGCTTCCTAGTTCGTAGTTCTGATGATCAATAGCGGGGGTTTAATTACTGGATGTGGTAATTTTCTGTCGCAGGGCAGCGTGAATCGAGCGTAGGGACCGGAATTCTTGCTCTAGCAGCACATTTTTCTGTCGGATTTTTTCGAGTTTTGGGCGACGGAAGTCAATTGAGCGGCAAATTCAGAAACCCTGTCTTCGAATAGAGGTGTGGGTGAAAGTTGTACTTTTGTTGCACACAAAAAGGGGGGGGGCGCCTGCTGGTCGGATTTGGGTTTGGTTTTTATTTGGGCGTTACCTGGTTTTGCCCAAGTATGTCTAATGGAGCCCGGAGTGACGCTCGTAATGTGTTTTTTGCTGTCGTATTCGGGACAGATTTTTACATTTCACAGAAAAAGTGTGGTTTGATGATATTGTTACGGTGACGTGAAGGAAGACGTGTAGCCAAGCGGTACAAGAGGTATCCGCACAGTGTATTTACAATCGCGAGAGCACCCCGCAGGCCAGGCGCAAGATCCTCTTCTACTTCGACATCTAGCTCGCTTTTCGAGTCCGCGTGCGCTACCGTCATCTTCTTTCGGCTAGTATCTGGCACATGTCCCAATGTGGTGCATAGGCTATGCACGTGCCATAGCATAACCCCCTCGGCGGAAAGCGCCGTCTCGGTGCTAATTATAGCGACGCGGGTCGCGGACCGTGGTACGGTTTGAGGCGGGCTACGTGAACAACGTCCGTTGTTGAACAGTTGGAAGTTGGCGATGGCATGGCCAGTGTTATTTCGTACGTGAGATCGGTGACCTGTCGGATGACACGGTAAGGACCAGAATAGGGAAAGAGGAGTTTTTCAGGAAGTCCCACGCGGCGCGACGGCGACCACAGCAGAACAAGTGATCCCGGCGGGAAGTAAAGGTTTTCGGTGTCGCGAGTCGTAGCGCCCTTTTGGGAGACTTGTGATGAGAGAAGGTTGGAGCGGGCAACTTGGCGAGCGTGGTCGGCACGGGGGATGGCGGCTTCGGCCTACTCAGTTGTGGGCTGAGAAGGCGGTAAAAGGGTGTCGAGCGGCAAAGATGGCTCGCGGCCGTAGAGCAAGTAGAATGGGGACGAGCCTGCAGTGTCATGACGGGACGAATTGTAAGCGAACGTGAAGTAAGGCAACGCCACGTCCCAGTTGCAATGGTCGGTGGAGACGTACATCGACAACATGTCTGTAAGCGTCCTGTTGAGCCTCTCCGTGTGGCCGTTGGTTTGCGAATGGTAAGCAGTGGTGACCTTGTGTTGTGTTGCGCACGCACGAAGAAGGTCCTCAAAAACTCGGCACAAGAAATAGCGGCCTCGATCAGTAAGAAGCTGGCGAGATGCTCCATGATGAAGAATTACATCGCGTAGGAGGAAGTGGACAACTTCGGATGCGCAGCTGGTGGGGAGAGCACGGGTAATGGCATAGCGTGTCGCGTAATCGGTGGCGACTGCTACCCACTTGTTGCCCGAGGTAGACACCGGAAACGGACCGAGAAGATCAACACCAACACGATAAAGGGCTCAGTGGGGATGTCTAACGGTTGTAGGAGACCGGGCGGTGACGCGGGGGGCTTCTTGCGGCGTTGGCATAGGTCACACGTGGCCACATAACACCCAGGTGACCAGCCGTAGGTAGGTCGTGAAATTGTTTGAGGATGTCTAAACGAAAGTGGTTAGGGACAACAAGCAGGAGCTCAGGGCCATCTGAACGGAGATTCTGGCGGTAAAGAATGCCATCCTGGAGTCGAAACAGATGAGTGTTAGGTGCAGGGGAGCCGATGGTGAGACTGTCGATGATGGATGTCAAAGATGGATCGCGACGCTGGTCATCACCGATGCGGAGTAATCCCAAAATGGACAACAAGCAGGATTGTGGCAGAGGCTCAGGAGGGTCAACCGGATAACGAGATAGACAGTCAGCGTCCCGATGAAGGCGACCAGACTTGTAGACGACGGAGAAAGAATAGCCTTGAAGGCGTAGTGCCAAGCGACCCAAGCGTCCGGTGGGATCTTTCAATGAAGAGAGCCAACATAACACATGATGATCGGTGACAACAGTGAAGGGCCGTCCGTACAGGTAGGGGCGAAACTTTTCAACGGCCCACACAAGTGCAAGGCATTCCCGTTCGGTGATAGAATAGTTGCGTTCGGCAGGCGAGAGGAGGCGACTGGCGTACGCGATATCGTGATCGTGACCATCCTGGCGTTGAGCCAGTACGGCGCCGATCCCGTGACCGCTGGCATCGGTTCGCACTTCGGTAGGAGCGGCTTCGTTGAAGTGGGCTAAAATTGGGGATGATGTAAGGAGAGATATTAGGGTGTGAAAAGCTTCATCTTGGTCGATACCCCAGAAGAACGTAACGTCTTTCTTGAGAAGGTCAGTGAGAGGACGGGCGATATCAGCAAAGCTTTTGATGAAACGTCGAAAATAAGAACAAAGTCCGACAAAGCTCCGCACGGCGTCTGTAAAACACGGAACCGGGAAGTTCTTCACGGCGTTGATTTTATCTGGGTAAGGCTGAACTCCTTCAGCGCCGACGAGATGGCCGAGGATCGTAATGCGGCGGCGAGCAAATCGACATTTAGAAGAGTTTAGTTGCAGGCCAGCATGTCGGAAAAGGGAAAGGATGTCTGCAAGGTGAGATAGGTGAGTTTCGTATGGTGGGGAAAACACAATGACGTCATCCAAGTAACACAAGCACGTCGACCATTTGAATCCACGAAGTAGAGAATCCATCATTCTTTCGAAGGTCGCTGGCGCATTGCACAACCCCAATGGCATGACCTTGAATTGGTAAAGGCCATCGGGTGTGATAAAGGCGGTCTTTTCCCGGTCCATCTCATCGACAGAGATCTGCCAATAGCCCGAGCGGAGGTCAATTGAGGAAAACAACTTAGCCCCATGAAGGCAGTCGAGGGCGGCGTCTATTCTTGGTAGTGGGTATACGTCCCTCTTGGTTATTTTATTGAGGTGGCGGTAATCGACGCAGAAGCGCCAGCTGCCGTCTTTCTTTTTTACCAGAACCACTGGGGACGCCCACGGACTGCAGGAAGGCTCGATGATGTCTTTATCGAGCATTTTTTCTACTTCTTCTTGGATTACATCGCGTTCCGCATGGGACACTCGATAAGGTCACCTGTAAATTGCCCTGGCATCGCCTGTGTCAACCCGGTGCTTCACTGCATGCGTTTAACCCAAGGGGCAGTTCTGGAAGTCAAAAATGTCAGAATACGATAGAAGAAGCTGGCGTAGTTGTTGAGCTTGTGGTCCTGAAAGTTCGGAGCTGATCATTGCGCCAAATTTCTCCGCTAAGTTCGGGGTATATATGAGGTCACGAGAGGAAGCCGGTAGAGAAGTGTCGACGTTCTCGCAGTTAGTGCGAGAGGTACGGGGATCGATACCCCGAACCTCCACCAAGATGTTACGGTGACATGAAGGAAGACGTGTAGCCACGCGGTACAAGATGTATCCGCACAGTGTATTTACAATCGCGAGAGCACCCCGCAGGCCAGGCGCAAGATCCTCTTCTACTTCGACATCTAGCTCGCTGTTTTGAGTCCGCGTGCGCTAGCGTCATTTCTTTTGCCTAGTATCTGGCACATGTCCCAATGTGGTGCATAGGCTATGCACGTACCGTAGCAATATGTTTAGGGGTGTTGGAGGGGTAGTTTTGGAATGAGCTGTGGGAGGGACCCATCGGGTCAAGCTTACTTTTTTGGGCTTGTTCTGGTCTTCTGAGCAGTGTTTCGACTTGCTTGGAGAGTG
>CM023451.1:51031691-51136515 GCA_013339765.2 Haemaphysalis longicornis | reverse complement strand
CGAAGCCGGGAAGAGAACCGAGCATAGACACCTGCGGCCGATATCCCTGACGTCCTGCGTGGGAAGGTGCTGGAGCACGTCCTGCTCAACAGGTGGCAGACATACCGCGAAGAGGAAGGCCTGTACCAGGACACCATGCTGGGCTTCAGGGCCAAGTTAAGCCCCCAGGACGCAATGTTGCTGATCAAGAACGAAGTCATCGACTGGCCGCCGGCTCCGGACAACCGGGCGGTGCTCGGCCTAGATCTGAAAGGGGCCTTCGACAACGTCCGACACTCAGCCATCCTGGACCAGGTCTCGCGCCTCAACATGGGGGAGAGGTCGTTCGCGTACATTCGCGACTTCCTCTCGGGCCGCACCACGAGGATCGTTGCCGGTGACATGGAGCTGCCAAAGAAGAGTCCTGGGGAGCACGGGGACGCCACAGGGCGCCGTGATATCGCTCGCCGCTGTTTAACATCGTAATGATCGGGGTCGCCCAGCGCCTCCAGGGCGTCCCGAAAGTCGGACACACCATATACGCGGACGACATCACGCTGTGGGTGTCCGGCGGCAGTGACGGCGAGATCGAGGCGTCCCTGCAAGAGGCCATCGACGCAGTCGAAGATCACCTAAAAGACACGGGTCTGACGTGCTCCCCGACCAAGTCGGAGCTGCTGGTACTAACACCAAAGAGAAGAGGAAGCCACAAGAGAGGAGAAGAAGAAAGAAACAATAACATCCACCTGAAGACGCGGGACGGGACGGCCATTCCGAGGGTGAAGACGCTGCGAGTCCTCGGACACACATCGACGGCCACGGACACAACGGCTTCACCGTTGCCAAGTTGGAATCAAAAGTCGGAATGGCCTTGAGGTTGATCAAACGAGTGGCGTCCAGACACGGGCATGAGAGAGGCGAATCCCCTCAGGCTGGTCCAGTCGTTCGCGTCAGCCACGTTGCATATGTAGCTGCATTCCACATTGGACGGTGGCGGAGCGAGGGAAAGTGGACGCTCTGCTACGCAAAGCTTATAAACGGCCCTGGCCTATACGCACATACCAACACAGAAAGGCTTCTCGAACTGGGGGTGCACACACCCTCAGCGAGATAGCCGAGGCCCAGGGCACGCGCAGATCGCGAGGCTTACGCAGACAAGAACTGGTAGGGCTATTCTACGTAGGGTAGGCTACCGGTCGGAATTAACGCGAGAAGGCGAAAGCGAGAGCGGCGGGTGCGGCGGCGGGAGCGGTGGCGGTGGTGCGGTGGTGGAGGCGGGGGGTGGCCGGCGAGCCGGCCGCCGATGCCGAAGCCGGCGCGGTCGCTGCCGCGCGGGCTGCTCGCCCTCATGCACGCCGCCGCTGCCGAAGCACATGGACCCAGAAGAGAATCGAGAGCGGCGAGCGGGCCAGAGCGAAAGCCCTGACGGACGTGCACGCGGCGGACACCAACGCCTTCTACGTGGACGCGGCGGAATACCCAGGCCGCCGGGGCACGTACGCCGTGGCCGTGATTGCAGGCGACCTCCGGGAAGCTGTTGCTCGGCGGGCAGCGTCAGGGCCCGGACTCAACGCAAGCGGAGGAGCTGGGCGATCGCGCTGGCCCTATGGACCCACGGTGCGCGACAGTGATCAGTGACTCGCGAAACGCGATACTGAGCTACGCTCGGAACTCGGTGTCGGAGTGCGCGAACGGGTGTGCGGGGCCCTGCCCCGACTGACCCTACGGATCCACCTACGTGGTCCTCAAGTGGTTGCCCGGCACACGTGGGACCGGTGGGGACCGGGACCAACCGCAACGAGGAGGCGGACCTAGCGGCGCGCGTGCTAACGAGACACGATGGCGCCGCCGTCGTTGGTGCGGCCGCTGCCGCGGCTGCTGCTGCTGCGCCCGCGGGGGGTGCGGCGGCGGCTCGGGCGGCGGCTGCGTCCGAGGCGAGTCTGCCCCCCTCCTCCTACTCCATCGAACGCGGAAGACTACTACAGGGAAGAAGAGGAGGCAACCCCGATCAGCTCCTACAAGGATGTGCTTGCGTGGTACAGAGAGACTAGGCGCGCCTTCCCGCCGCCACACCGTAAACTCACCAGGAGGGAAGGGCTCGTGCGACAGCTCCAAAAGCGGGCGATATGGACGCCCGTGGTCGCCAAGCACGTGTGCCCCGAACTATACCCAACGGACGAGTGTGCGCTGTGCGGGAGCGCTCGTGCGACCATGCAGCACATGCTGTGGGGTTGCCTCAATCAACCACTGACAACAACAACGGAGGAGGACGATGATCCACTCCCACCAAGCGTGAGGGACGCGGTCACCAGCGTCAACTACGAACTCCAAAAGATGGCTGCCGAGCTCGCGCTCGCGGCCATCGAACGCCAGCGGCCGAAAGTGCGACTTTCCACCACCCCTTGCACGGGGTCCGGCGAGTAGCGCCAGTAGGTAACCCACCGGGTTTACGCAGGCCTGAATAAATGTTGTTTCTCTCTCTCTCGGGGCATGAAGGGGCTTTACAGGAGTCTACCCCGCACCTCCACCACAATTGTCACGGGCAACCGAATGCAATAAACCAACAACGTTTATTAGGGCGAACTTGTGCCCAAAGCAAGACAAAAGAACCAGCGTGGCGTTCACGTTGCGGAGCACTGCCGAACTGCACCCGCGTGATCCTCCTCTCTTTTTTCTTTTTGTCGACATCTCAGCGCGTGCTCACGCGACCTCCTTCGTCTCCGAGCGCTCGCGACCGCTGCGAGACTAGGAGTGCACGTGCTGGTGCGACTCGCATTGCGCCAGTGCATGTGGCAATATTACAGTCGTAGTGACATTATCGGCCGTATTGTCAGAGTTGGGGCAGTTACTAGTGGCGGAGCTTGTTAGATTATTACGCATTTGGCCACTGTTAGAAATCTTATCTCGGTTAAACTTTCGGTCTTTTGTTCGGGATATGGCGGAGGCCGTCTTAGATTCGTAGTTGCTTAAAAGGTTCAACTCTCTTTTGCTTAGTTCCTGACTAAAGTAGTTCCTCTTTCTTTCGGAGAGAATGGGCCGTAGTTTCGTAGTGATTGAGGATTATTTCAGTTAATTGTAAAGATGCTTTATCGAGTACCTGTTTCCACTTATTCATGTTGGACGGGGAGAGTTCGGTAGTAGCAGGTTTTATTCTAATCCTAAGACCCCTGGGAGCGACCGCGGCAGTCAAGTACTGTGCAAGAGCGGAATGTGCAATTCGGAACGTATACGCTTTTCGGTGATTTTTCTTAGCTTTAAAAACTGTCTTGTTAAAATGAGCGGCTTCATAATTTTATAACTATGTTCATTATTCTACCCTCGAGTTCCCCATCAGAATTCGCAGAAATCCTCCTAATACAGCAGCTTTATTAGCCTAATGCGGCTCAACAATGCCATTTGTCTGGGGAAGAGGCCTCGTTCCCACCACCACTTAAGAATGTTTAACTCTTTGTGATCTATTCATGTTTAACCTTTTGTGACCCTACCTATTTCCTGTTCAGTTGCTAGCTTCTGTGAAATGCTCTTTTGTGCCCCCTATCTATTCTCTTCACCCGCGGGGGCCACACCCACCTTCGCTTCAGCCCCACCAATCCTTACTCAGTGTACTCTTCCCTTTCTTTTCAAACCGCGGTTGTCCAGTTTCCCCATTCTCTGAACTTGCAGCCCGCGCGGCGTACGTTGACTCGTTGCAACCGCTGCCTTGTTAACACGACCCCTTTTTCTCCCTCTCGGTTTCCCCCCCCCTTTTTTTTGTTTGTTTGTTTGTTGTTGTTGTTGTAACATAGGCGTAGCCTGACTGTATGCACACTCTCCATTTCCGAAACATTTTCCGCTCCTTCTCGCAGTTTTATGCAAACCTATATAAGAAATGTGTTCGAAATGTTTGCGACAGCAAAATCATGTAACCTTACTCTGACGAAGGCAAGTCCCGTTGCCGCTACGTAAGCAAACGTTGTTTGTTATTGTTCTTGCTGTATATCCTACTCTTTACTTATACTTTTCTCTGCGCGCTTGTGAGTTTCTTTCTCTAGATTTTTATATATATATATATATATTATATATAATATATATATATATACTGTTTATGCTTTACATGGCAGGGTTAGAAAAGAAACTAGAAGAAAGTCCATTAGGGTTTAAATATGCTGCAAGGCGAAGTGGTACAACAGCCTATTCTGAGAATCTTAGACGTAGGCGACATTGTTCTTTCAGCTCATAACCAGATTGATATGCAACGGCTCATAAATATTAGCGGTCAGGAAGCCACCGATCTCAGGGTGAAATTTTAACGTAGAAAAATCGGGAATAATTGTTTTCAATGACACTAGCACTGACGCTGTGTCAATCCAGCACAGCAAATTACAAACAGTGAAGGAATATAAATATCTGGAAGTGTGTATAAACGAACTGGATAACTAAAGAACTTACGAAGTGCCACTGAAGGATAAGGGAAGGCGAAACGCAGCTGCAAAATAAAGTATAGAGCTCGGTGGGGGTATAACAAATATGAAGTAGTGAGAGGAATGTGGAAGGGAGTAATGGTTCCGGGTCTCACAGTTGCGCATTATGTACTCTGCTTAAAATCAGACATTCTATCAGGCCTTGAAGTGAACCAGAGAACACAAGGCCGTTTGCCCTTTGGTGCCCATGGAAAAAGAGTTAACGAAGCAGTGCAGGGAGCTATGGGCTGGGCTTCTTTTGAAGTTCGAGGAGGGCTGAGTAAAATATTTTTTGAGAGGAGGTAGAGAGGAGTAGATCATCGTAGGTGGGCAGCTAAGGTTTTTAGGTAGCTATACTTGAAAAGCGTGACGCACAGCGGCTAATGAAGAGCAGGAGGCTAACGAATAAACACGCAAACAACATTAGAGAATCCAAAAGAGCCAAGGTAACCAAAAAAGAGGCAATGCAGATAGAAACGAGTAAATGGAGGGAAAAAATTGAAGCAGAACCTTCATCAGAGAGAGGAAAATTTCTACGATAATTCCAAGGGCAGTGATTTTCTTTTTGAGGCCAGAGCATGTTGCTTGAGAACTAAGAGCTTTGTGGGGAAGTATACACGAAATGAAGGAATATTCGTGGTCTGCGGAAAAGAAACTATCTATGTGGCACATACTGTTACAATTCGAGGCTATCCATTCAAATGTACATGAGGAAAATAGTCGGCTTCCAGAAGCCTTATGATTTAAGGGTAGAACAGAGGGAGTTCACTTCAAGGCTGTCCAGGCGATGAAAAGATTAGAATGCTCGTGTACGAAAGGCAGAGAGGGGAATATTGCCTAGGACAGCTACCACCTGGAATAGAAAAACTATTTTGTGCCTAATAAGTTTTTCTACCTGCCTTAAGAGGAGCACTAACATTAAACGAAAAGTGTAAAACATAGGTGTAGTGTTTTTCGTCAGCGCGTTTGCGAAGCTGTCAGTGTGGTACCGTCGCCCACTGAGTGCGCCATATATATATATTGTGATGGACTCGTTTGGCCTTGTGGGTGTACGACGAGTAAGAACGGTACTCGAGAGGGAAGAGAAAAGAAAGTATATTAACAGCGCCACCACCATCCAGAAAACGAGACAGCGGAAAAGCGGTACAGTTGCGAAGCACAACAGCAACAAGACACTAGTCCGATACCCCTAACCAGCGTTCAATAGAGCTGAAAAAAAAAACGTTCTCACAGCCCACGCCTCGACGGTGGATGTTCGGCGACGTCGATGGCGGGTCGTCGCCAGTCCGAGTCACGGTCGAGCGCTGGCCGTCTGTCGCCAGCTCTGCCCGAGCGAGACGGAACAAGATGCACCACGTCCTACGTGGCAGGTGCAGCGCTGGTTCCGCCCTGGGCCGTGATCCCGAGCCTCGGCCAGTCGCACGATCACGCCCCGGTCGTCTGGGGGTCCCACACGGGTTGGCGAGCCCCGACTCACCCGCCTCGAACAACTCGAACGGGATCACAGGAACTGCGGGTCCGCCCCCGGTCCTTGCCCGCTCGTCAGCTCCGAGTCTCCGCTGCCGCCGGAACCGCGTTCCACCTCCAGCCCTTTTCTTTCTCCTCCTTCACGTCTTCGTGCGCCAGCGCGGTTCCACTTTTTTTCCAAGAATTATGGCCAATCCTCACATCACTCCCCCACTTCAAGAGGTTGTTGCGCTCAAACAACCTGCTCAGGCTGTTCGGAGGTTGTCCGTGGGCCTTGATGCGGAGAGTTCAATGTCTTTGACAGCGCGCACACACACAAGCTCGAGGATAGTTCAAATTAACGGGTATAAAAACACACACCCGTTGATAAAGCGAAGGCAGAGATAAATTTTAAACAACCACACATCACTCTAGCCAAAACAAGTGAAAAATTCATTGCAGCGGTGGGGTAAAAAAACAAGAAAGGTAAATGAATACAGTTAGGATGCGGACAGTCGACTCATATTCGGCTCCATGTTCTCCCTACCCTTGATGTATTCCACCCACAAATCGTATTCCATAAGAGCCAGGCTCCACCGTAACACACGAGTGTTGATGTGCTTTGCCGATTTATATAGCTAGGGGCTGGTGGTCGCTTTGCAGTATGAAAGTTTCCCAAATAAATAGACGTGAAACTTCTTCACGGCCCATATGAGGGCAAGTCCTTCTCTTTCTATCGTGGAGTAGGCAGCCTCACGAGGTAGGAGACGTCGGCTGGCATACGCAACAGGATGCGCAATTCCGTCAGCTTCTGCAGGAGTACGGCGCCAATGCTGGTCGAGGAAGCGTCGGTCCGAAGGATGAATGGTTCGGAAAAATCAGGAGCTTTGAGAATGGGCTCCTTGGAAAGCATTTGCTTCAGGGTGTTGAATGCCGCTTCCTCGACGTCACTCCAAGCGACTTGATTCAGTGCTCTCTTTTTTGTAAGCTCTGTCAATGGATGACACACTTCGGCATATCGAGGTACAAAATCTCTGTAGTACCCAGTCAGGCCTAGAAAAGAGCGCACCTGTTTCTTCGCTTGGGGCGTTGGGCAGCCTGAATTTTTCAAGCGTCTCTACCTGGGGCCGTAGGAGACCATAACCAACCATGTGACCCAGGATCTTGACCGAAGAGTACCCGATCTCGCTTTTTTTCGGTCGAATGGTCAGGCCGGCTTTTCCGACACGTCGGAAGAATGCCTGAAGAATGCCTAGATGCTCCAGCCACGTTTCTGTCGCGATGAGCACGTCATCAAAGTAATGGTAGACGTTTGGGAGGCCGTCGACTAGTTTTCGCATTAGCCGTGTGAATACTGCAGGTGCCGTCTTAATGCCAAAGGGCATGAACCGAAATTGGTACAGGCCAGAGGCGCAAGAAAACGCTGTCATTGGTTTTGACTCCTCGTCCATAGCACCTGCCAATAACCTTTCGTAAAATCAATTTAGAAAAGTATCTGCATTTGCCTAGTTTTGCGAACATCATGTCAACTCTTTGATGAGCTCATTGTCATAGACGAGGATCGAATTCAGCTGACGGAAGTCGACACAAAGCCTTATGGTGCCATCCCTTTTTTTCACCGCCAAGATGGGGGACTGATAAGGGGACTCCGAAGGCTCGATGACACCTAGCTGTAGCATATGCTGCACCTCTTTGTTCACCGGTTCCTGAATGGCGAAAGGGATTGGGTACTGGCGCACCTGGATCGGTGTGTCCGACATGAGACGCAACTTGCACTGGACCAGATCGGTCCTGCCGTGGACGCCAGATTGTGATGGACTCGTTTGGCCTTGTGGGTGTACGACGCGTAAGAACGGTACTCGAGAGGGAAGAGAAAAGAAAGTATATTAACAGCGCCACCACCATCCAGAAAACGAGACAACGGAAAAGCGGTACAATTGCGAAGCACAACAGCAACAAGACACTAGTCCGATACCCCTAACCAGCGTTCAATAGAGGAAAAAAAAACGTTCTCACAGCCGCCTCGACGGTGGATGTTCGGCGACGTCGATGGCGGGTCGTCGCCAGTCCGAGTCACGGTCGAGCGCTGGCTGTCTGTCGCCAGCTCTGCCCGAGCGAGACGGAAGAAGATGCTCCACGTCCTACGTTTCGGGTGCAGCGCTGTTTCTGCCCTGGGCCGTGATCCCGAGCCTCGGCCAGTCGCACGATCACGCCCCGGTCGTCTGCGGGTCCCACACGTTTTGGCGAGCCCCGACCCACACGCCTCGAACAACTCGAACGGGATCACAGGAACTGCGGGTCCGCCCCCGGTCCTTGCCCGCTCGTCAGCTCCGAGTCTCCGCTGCCGCCGGAACCGCGTTCCACCTCCAGCCCTCTTCTTCCTCCTTCACGTCTTCGTGCGCCAGCGCGTGGTCCACTTTTTTTCTAAGAATTATGACCAATCCTCACATATATATATATATATATATATATATATATATATATATATACTGTATAAGTAAAGAGTCGGATACACAGCAAGAACAATAAACAACAAGGTTTACTTACGTAGCGGCAACGGGACTTGCCTTCTTCAGAGTAAAGTTACATGATTTTGCTGCAAGCAAAATCATGTAACTTTACTCTGATGAAGGCAAGTCCCGTTGCGCTACGTAAGTAACACATTGTTTGTTATTGTTCTTGATGTGTATCCGACTCTTTACTTATACTATTTCTGCGCGCTTTGTGAGTTTATCTTTCTCTAGAGTTTTATATATATATATAAATATTATATTATATATATATAATATTATAGTTTAGTAGTAGAGCCAGAGACAAACGAGAAAGACTTAGAAAAAAAATAAGTTTACTGACGTTTCAGGGAGAGGACTCCCTACTCTGAAGAAAGGGAGTCCTCTCCCTGAAACGTCAGTAAACTTATTTTTATTTCTAAGTCTTTCTCGTTTGTCTCTGTCTATAAACCTTATTTTTTTTTTCGCGCTCTGTGTGAGTTTTATCTTTTCATCTATATATATTATATATATATATATATATCATTATATACACGTAAGAGAACAGGTTTCTGGCTATAAGGTTACTGTACGATAGAGAAGTCAAGTTAAAAAACAACAATCTTTATTCTAACGTTTCAACCAGGGCCGGCCCCCGTTCGAAACGTTATAATAAATATTATATTTTTCAATTTGTCATATATATGTATTTTTTTCTTGACTGCCAACCCTAATTCTGTCCTAATTCACCGAGCCCCTCATTTTCCTAATGCTGATTCACTACATGCATAGCGAGGGCCTCTGTTCTGGCGGTCTTGGTGCCAAAGGCAGCTTAAGAGCTTTCAACGCTGGTCCCCACTCTCGACATGTCGTAGACACTCGAGTCACGGCCCGGGGGTTAAAAAAAAGGTCCCCTTCACCCCGAATAGTCCGAGTGGCACTGGCTACCACCCCCAAGTGCAGAAAACAAAACACGTTAACATAAATACCCGAGAATGTGGTGGGAAACAGCCGCTGGTAGCGTAGCGGTCATCGCACCAGACCGGTATTCTGGAGGTCGTGGGTTCAGATCCCACCCGGCGGGTACTTTTTCGCCACTTTCTTTATGACTAAAAAAATTCTTCATGTGTTTCTGTGACTTACCACATTCCCCCCTTTGCTTTCCGAGGTTTTCTTGACTTCCAACCCTCATTCTTTCCTAATTCACCGAGCCCCTCATTTTCCTAATGCTGATTCACTACATGCATAGCGAGGGCCTCTGTTCTGGCGGTCTTGGTGCCAAAGGCAGCTTAGAGCTTTCAACGCTGGTCCCCACTCTCGACATGTCGTAGACACTCGAGTCATTGGCGGGGGTTAAAAAAGGTCCCCTTCACCCCGAATAGTCCGAGTGGCACTGGCTACCACCCCCAAGTGCCAGAAAAAAATACGTTAACATAAATACCCGAGAAAGTGGTGGGGAAACAGCCCCGCTGGTAGCGTAGTGGTCATCGCACCAGACCAGTATTCTGGAGGTCGTGGGTTCAGGTCCCAACCGCGGGCATTTTTTTTACCACTTTCTTTCTGACTCACGAAATTGATCTGTTTCTGTCACCTACCGCATTCCCGCCTTTGATTTCCGAGGTTTTCTTGACTCCTGTTTGCGTTGACTAGGACGAAAGCCTCTCCCAAAGATATCCAGTCACGCCCATCGGGAGCCAGCTGAGTCCATGTTTCCCCCCAAATTTTTCGTAGCTCATCTCGCGAACGATTTCTTGGGCGACCCCTAGTGCGCTTTGCGGTCTATCTGCAGCCAGTCTGTCAAACGCATGGTCCACCTGTTGTCCCTCGTTTGCATTACATGACCAGCCCATGCCATTTTCCTTCGCTTAATTTGAACTAGAATGTCCTCCACCTTGGATTGTTCCCTAGTCCATGCGGCGGTTTTCCTGTCCCTCAGCATGACCCTAGCGTTTGGCGTTCTTTCTCCCGTTGTGCCAATTTAAATTTGGCTTCAAGTTGTTTGGTGAGACCCCAAGGTTTCTTCTCCATACGTCGCCACTGGAAGAACGGATTGATTAAATACAAGCTTTTTGAGTGACAGGGGAAGCTTACCAGTGACGATGTCAGCGTTCTTACCAAACCCAGCTACAGCCCATGCTTATTCTTTGGGTAATTTCCTGTTCATGGTTTGTATCGGCAGCTACGACTTGCCCAAGATATACGTACAGTAAAGCCCACTTATATCGAACACGTATATATGGAATTATTCCCTATATCGAACCCTTGTATAATTCTGGTAAAAATTACATGCATTTCAAACTTTCTATATCGAACGCGATTTTGCTCACAATGGTTATATTGAACTCTCCCGGGCGGGATTTTTCGCTCTCCTTAGGCATGCGGGAGGCTTTTCCGCAATACATCGGCGCGCAGCGGTGTCGCGGGTGTCGGTTGCGACTCCCGCACGAGCTCGGGCGCGCCGAAACCGTCCGTGGCAGAGTGGACCAGCTCCACGCATGCATGCCGTTGGAGCCGAAAGCGCCACATAGGGCACTGCGGGCTGCGGTGTCACCGAACTTGAAGTCGGCGCCACTAGCTCTCCGGACTTGCTCAGTTCGCTGGGTTCACCGTTATTCGCTTGTATCCTTACTTGGCTCCGCTCTGTCGAAGACGCCGAGGACTCCGTACCGCTTCTGAGCACGAGCGAAGCCGTCGCTGCCGTAGCCCTGCTACGGCGAAACTGCAGTGCCACTGAGGGCAGCGGTCTTGTGCTTGTCGGCCGTTTAGATACCGTGGAGCAAGCAGTCACCAGCAACGCGTTGCGCTCTAAGAAGCATGGTACACTTATGCAGTTCTTCCGCCCCAATAAATGATTGTTTTTTTTCCCGAGAAAGTGTCGTATCAATAGTGAACTGCAGGCTCGTAAGAGCTCAGCGTTATCTCGTTACTCCGTCGGCAAGATTGCTCTTATGTAAGTTTTGTTTTGCTGCACTTTCTATATCCAATTTTTGCTATATCGAACAATTTTACAATCCTCACGCTGTTCGATATAAGCGGGCTTTACTGTATTCGGTGACTGTTTCCGAGACCTCATTGCCTACCTGGAAGTGATGTACCTTGGCGTGCCGATTCGATATTACCTTGAACGTTTTCGTGTTTGTTTTAAAGCCTGAAATCATACTTGCTGAGCCCAATTGGAAAAGCATGCGCCGCAAATCCGTGCTGCTCTGACGGAACAGGACAATGTCATCTGCAAACCGTAGGTGGCTGAGATATTCACCATTAATTTTCACCCCAGTTTTCCTTCACCTAATCTTTCTGAACCGCTTCTCCAGACAGGCTGTAAATAATTGTGGTGATATTCTATCCCCTTGCCGGACCCCCTTTTGAATAGGAAATTTGCAAGTTCTGTGATGGAGCCGCATTGTTCCCGTAAATCCTTCGTATGCCTCGTCGAGGCCGTGATCACGTAACGCGTCTAATACTGCTGAAGTAGGCGCTGAGTCCAATGCCTTTTCATAATGTATGAGTGCCATATACAGCGGTGCATTATACTCTTGGATTGGATTGGAAAAGACTTTATTTACAAAGATCCTGCAGTAGGCGGGCGCCGATTTACGGCACCGCCTCAACGCGGCCTAACGTTGCATCTCCTTTCGCAGCCCTACTAGCACTAGCTTTTCCGGAGCCCATGCCTTTCAAGCGCGGTGAAGATCTGCGGATGGCCCATTTTTGATCTATTTGCTGGCTGACACGATGGCTCCTTGAAGTTTCGCTGGATACTTCTCGAAACTGGCACTGTCCGGTTCGGTGGCACAGTCCCACATAACGTGCCACCGGGAGGTGTGCATTATACTCTGAGCACTTTTCAATTACCTCGTTGATAGCGTGAATATGATCTAAAGTTGACAAACCCTTCCTGAGGCCGGCCTGTTCTCGTGGCTGTTGAAAGTCTGAAGTTGCACTGATGCGGTTCAGAATTACCTTAGTAAACAATTTGTAGATAACGGAGAGGAGTCTGATGGGCCGGTAACTGTTAGCTCTTAGGCATCTCCTTTCTGATGTAAGAGAACTAAATTCGCATTTTTCACGCCTTTGGCACTCTTAGGGAGCTCAAGCACTGCGGCTGCAAGTTTCGTTAGGAAAATGCAGCCTCTTAGGCACAATATATAGGACGTAATGCTATTATCTCCTGAAGCTTTGCCTTTCTTCATTGCTTGGAACACCATCGCTACCCCATGAGTTTTTAACCGGCGGAACGGGTTTCACACCAATTACGGGAAAAAGTGTCAGATGCAGACGGAGAAGCCAGGAAACTTCTGTAGAATTCCTCGGCCATTTTTAGTATATCGTCGATGTTTATTTAACCACAGGCGTGCCGGAGTGCATACATTGTATATTTGCCAATAGTGAGCTTCCTTCTAGTGGCTTTCAATCTCCGTCCGTGTTTGAACTTCGCTTCAATTTCTGTAGCATTGAAAGAACAGATGTCGGCAGTCTTGCTTTTGTTGATCAATTTGGAAGGCTCTGCCATTTCTATTCGGTCTCGCGTAGTGCGGACTAACATTTTCCGGCGCGGATCAATAAGGCCCTTAGTTTTCTGTGATAACTTGGATTCGAATGCGTTTTCTCTTATGGCTAGTGCTGACTCCATGACCATATGTGTGGAATGATAATTGAAAGAGTCCACATCATTGGTGTCATTAGAAAACACAGAGAATTTGTTCTCAAGTAACAATCGGAATTCGTCCACTTTCTGTCCCACGGAGGGCAGATAGGACGTCTTCCGTTATAAGTGGCGTTGCGGATTAGATTTTTCAAACTGCGGGTTGGGTACTTTGTATAGTGTCAAACGTTAAAAATCCTCTGCTGACTGTATCATCCTACCCTGTCTTCAAGTGTTGATACTGGCCAGTAAAGATTGAGGATGTTCGTTTCCCCGAAGTCTGCTGGATCAGGAACCCAATCGCCAGGGCTCCGGTTGATTTGGCAGGAGGCTCACAGGGCGATGGTGTTGAAGTTCTCGGTGAAAGCGGTCAAATTGATGAACTCGAGGCGTTTCGATTTGATGAAGGGAAACGAAGACTTTATATGAAACTATTTACGTGAGATTAAGTGGGTACATAAGTAATAATAAGGAAAATCTTCTAACTTCAAGTTAGACACTAGCTCCAAGTGCGTACAAGTCAGTCGAGCTTCTCAACTCTGTCAAACGCTCCTGTGATCGGAGCGTTCACAAACCGCCCGAGAAGTGACGGCCGGGACTCTGTTCCCGCCGCAGGATCCGTCTAGTTGCCCGGTACACAGCTGTACCCAAAACGTCTGACGCGATCATCCAGTCCACCTCTCGCTTAGGGGGCTCACAAATCTCTGCCCAGCTTCGGCGGTCGAGACACTTTGTCTCGCCAGGAACTGCCTAGTTGAGAGCTCCGACAAGAACGATGTTTAACGGCCACGTTCGGCCTTATAACACCTCAGTATTACTCTCTCCCGGGATCGCCCTTCTAGCTTTCGTACACGCGTAAGGGAGGTCTCAAATTCACGTAGACAGCTGTCACTCAGCCATTTGCGGAATATTCAGTTAGGCACCACCACCTTCGGGTGAAAAGCCTCCGCGCCGACGAGCAAGCACGCGACGGCGAGTACACGTGCCTCCGAAGGGTGGGCATGAAAAGCGGCGGCTACCGGAAAGCAGCCGTTCCGATGCTGGCGCGCAACAAAGGGATCTCGCGTAAAAGCCGCCGCTGCCGTGCGGTCCGACGACCATGATTACCCCTTCTTTGTCCGCTACGTCAACAATCCTCGGAACTTTGCGCGGCCGTCTACATTCTTAAAAGAGGTTATTCCCGCCGCAGTCCTGTATCCAGACAAGCCGTCTCCCAAACGCGCCGGCTGTGCCGCTATGACCAAGCGAGGGAGGTGGGGGGTCTATCCTTTTACTCGCGAGGCCAGGGCGACTGTATACTGACCTCGTGAGTGGAGATTACACGGGCTCTTGTGGTAAAATTCGCGAGCACTTTGTCCCCTATCCGACACGCATTGTCAAACGAAAAGAGCCAGTTGAGTGCTAAATTTTCTCTAAAAACATTTGATATGCACACTGGTGACAGAACCTTGTGAACACCCTTAATAATAGCCTTCCCAATCAAATTTCCAGGATCGCTTCGAGATGGCTGCTCCCCCGTGTGCCAAGTGCATAAGTAAGTATTTTTTACACTACATTCTTACTACTAAAAATGAAGCGTCCAATGGGAAGGAGACGCGAAGCCCAATTTTAAGTGGATGAACTAGGAATATTGACGGTTAATATTTTGCAACAAATGGACCGTTTTAAGGAAAAACGAATAAAATATAGAACAGAAATGTAAAATATCATGGCTTGGGTGATTGCTTGGCGTACTTCTATATGGTAAACAGCGCAGCACCAGCATGTCCTGTAGTATGGGTAACTTACACGGAACCTGGCAATAGGCTCTGACATGTGGGGAAATCACATAACGGGTGGTAAATCACCTTAAGAAAGAGAAATGCATAGCTTTCTGAAATCACTCTTCTGAGCCAGAAATAGCAGAACAGTGAAAGAATATCAATGTTTGGCGGAGAGTAATGAGGTCCACTCAGTTAATGTGCAAGTTTGAGAGTGATAACCGCTGACAGTGGCGCCGAACTTTATTCTATTAGCAGGCCTTGAAAAAAATAACGGTATTGCTAAAAGCGAAACGAACACTTTAGTTATATTTGGCAAATGTTCACCGAGGTGTGTGTGCCTGTGCTTGTGCGTGTGTGAGTGCGCGCACGCGTGTGTTCGTGAGCGGGCCGCTGAATTTTGCCAGAAAAGGATGAAAGGCGCAGACATTGCTTGTCGTAATTTCGCCGTGTGGCACGATCAAAATAGACAAAGCAAAATAATAATAAGACACAGAGTAATCTAAGACGGCGCTTACTTCAGCCTAATCAAACTGTAAGACATTTGACTATTAAAGTTCCATTTTTACTTTATATTGTCCCACGAAAGTTCAGTTATCTATAAAATCCTACCGCTACACTTTACCAGTGTGCGCATCTCACGCACTAACGGTGCGCGCATAAGCAGTGGACAGAATAGCAGCATTTGCTTCTTGTTTACCATGATCTTTGTGCACGACTATGCGCGTCACTATCCGCACACACACAGAAGCCGCCCTGGTCAGCGAGTCGTACGAGGACCCGATTGGAGTGATGGAAATCATGATGGGGGCAGCGACTACGTGGGCACCATACTCAGCGTGCATCAGCCTGGGACAGCGTCCGGTTATACCACCCACCCCGTCGCGGTCCAGTGGGACGCCGGACCAGTCGGATGGTACATGGCTAACTGCCCGAAAAACAAGTGCGCCCTTCGACTCATTGATGCCGGACCTGCGGGCAAGTGCTAACAACCCCATTCCGGGAGTTCAGGCGCTAGATATTCTTTACAAATCAGTTCACTCTTTCTTTAGAAAATGTGTTTGCCACATTGCAAAACGCAAATTTGCGTGGCGGCGTCATGCAACGCCACGGCGGAAATTCTTTTTTTGTGACTTACGACGGCGCGCTCACGAACTATTTCCTCCAAGGCAATGAAAGAAGGCGTAGGTAAATCCATAACGTTAAATTCAACAGATTGCTGAGCTCAGGATCGATCATTTGCTATGCATTGTGCTGCTTTCTGGTAGCCCGGCAGGGCGCTGCTTCAGTGGCTAAGGCGCTCTGCTGCTGAGCGTAGTGACGCTGGTTGAATCTCGTCTGCGGTGGGCTAATTTCAGCTGGAGGAGAAAATGCGAAAACGACCGTTCGACCAAAATGCGGTGCATGTTAAGCATCCCCATGTGGTCAAAACGTATCCGATGCCTTCCACTACAGCAGGTCTCATAGCTCAGCTGCAGCTTCGGTACATTACGCTCGGCAATATCTTTTTGCTTCTGGGTAGCGTACATACCCGCAGAAAAATTTAAAATTACAGGTTTACTTCAGAGCCCAAGACTATAACTCTGAAGCATCGATATAATTTGAAGCAAACCACTAGGAAGTCGAGCATCACGCATCTCGCCTCTATAATCATGCGATGAATAGTCGATTTAAAGACTGTGTTGGGGGTGTGTTCTTGTTGCAGTCTAAAATATATAAACTTTATTTAGAGAAGCTGACCTACATTACGCACGGACTGAGCAGCAATTAGTGGTGGTACGAATAAGCCCTCCACAGTGCTTTTTGCAATACTCCTCGGCTGAGTGGCGAAGCCTCCATTACGTGCGCCTCAAGCAGGCCCCCCTGTCGGTTCTTCTTCGAGGCAGAAACATTGGCTGGCCGCTCGCTTAAAACCACGCTACCACGCGCATGTCGGAGGCGATGGAGCTCGGCTCGGGTACGCCTTCATGGATGCAGCAAAGGGTTGTCAGCGTGTCAGCGGTGGGATGACAACGTCGCAACAGTGGAGAAACATGAGGCTTTTCGTATTTTTACGACACTAGAAAAGTTGCTTTCCCTCTAATATTTTCTGTTTGTGCGCAGATATTTACTCATCGGGCAATCAACTTGCATTGAACGCCGCTTAAGTGTGTAGGGAACACAAGGCAACCGGCTTGGAACTTTGGAAAGACGCTGTTGTGCTCTCTTGTTTTGTCGAAAAATTACCTTATTTGTTTCGCCCCAACATGCTTCATGCGCGCATGTGTTTTACTAGTAATTCTGCTGTGAGGCAATTGCTGCCCAAGCTAAGCGAGGATAAAAATGTATTCACATTTACATCATTCATTGCCACTAATTTTTCACTCGCCGCAGTCAACAAAACCACTCGTGTGACGAGGTTCCGGCGAAAGTTTGAGACATCCAGGCGGGCTGCAGTAATTTTTTTCGCTTCTGCTGGTAGTGGCATACCCTTCGCTTCTACTCGTAGTGTCCTCATGGCTCTTTTAACACTTCTGTGCGTTAAAAGGGCCATGAAGACAGAGTATACAAGACTCATTCATTAAAGGGACTACTTTGTCGGGATAACAATTGTAACTGTTTTATGGCAAATTTAAAAAAAAGTTCGGTTCATTTCCTTTATTGGAACTGAAGACCACAATACTTGTTTCACGACAGGAAATGAGCGGCATCGGGGATGGGGACTGATTCGGGAGGTGATTCTATGCGGAACTTGTTTTCGGGACGAAGTAGTAAATATGTACATTTGTCTTGCAGATGATTACTACAACCTTGAACCTACTATCAGAACGGAAAGAATTATAAGACCGATCAGGAAAGAGTGCAGAGTCTAGGTGTTTGTTTGAAAATAGTTTTAGAAGACACGTAAACGGGTGATGGCTCGGCTTTTCAGAAAGGTTCAATGTTAGTGTTTAATGAGTGACATTTGCTGTTCTGAAATACCTGGAGAGTATAAAACGAGCCGCAGGATTGCGAATCGGCTGAAGAGAAGTGATGGGGTTATAAGCAAAGACATTAAACAAGGTATATATTAAAAGAAAGCATGCGAAGCAGTGATGACTCGCCAGCGACTTTCCGGTTATTTTTCTACGTTCTTGCCAAATCTGGTTTGTGTGATATTGGCTGCCGACATAGGCCACCGACAAACGTGACTTGGAGATTATACAGTGGCGTCTCTAGTTCCTTATAGTTGTGTAACTTGAATATTTGTGATGAGGCGCCCGTGAAGGAGAAAGAAGAGGGCCGAGAAGCGTGCGGAGCATGCAGCAGAATCGAATCGGCAAGGGTTCGCGGACGCATTTGACGCGCTGGGCGAGTAAGCGCGGCCCTGTGATCGCTTGGAGCTAGAAGCCAGGATCTCAACTGCTGCTGTCGCCGAAGAGCCGTCGGCCACTGGGCCGGTTACCGAAGTCTGGCCCGTGCCTGGATCTGGTGACGCGCTGGGCCAGAGAGCGCGGTTCGGGGAAACACCGGCTCACAACCGCCGCTGGGCCATATAGCCGTCAACCACAGTGCACGGTCCCTGACGTCCAGCCGCTGTCCCGTGTCCGGACCCGACGTGGCGTAAGACTCCTCAGCGAGCAAGCAGCGCCGTGGTACATCGGCCGATCCCACGCACTTCGTGAGGAGATCTCGTTGGACGGCTGCGCATCCTGAACTATGTAGGACGTTTCCTCTCTTGCTCTCTTTAGCGAACAGTTGAACAGTTTTTTAGACTGTTACCGCAGTTAACGCTCTTTGCTTTGGTCTCGTTTCCGCTGTGTGTTTCCGCTACTTTCTCCTAATTTCTGCTTTCACCTTCCATGCATAAAGCTATCCCTACTTGCGCACGTATTAGTTACCGACTCGTGACTTTCTAGCTGGTCCTAGGCCCATTCATGACAAAAAGCCCATTCTCCTTCACGCCCAGTCTCCTTCACGGGCGCCTCATCACAATATTAGCGTGTATTTAAGACACTGATGACTATGTTCTTGGTGCTAACCCATACTACGCCACCATTGTGCGAATAATGAAGCTTTATTATTTCTTGCGCTTTCCTGGCAAAAAAACTTCTCTCGTTGGTGCACTCGAGCTGAGCTCCGGCAAACAAAAGGACATGTGAATTCTGATGATTTATTCATTGCTTCGTAATTGTGTATTTCCGGTGGTTGATTAACGTCGTCGGCGCATCGTTTGCTACTGTTATTGTGTTCTTCGCTGTATTGCATTCAAATGCGCTGCCCGTACAAAAACGTTACCTATTTTGCGGTAGAATAATCGTTTCCCGATTACAGACCTAGAATGTTTGCCAAAAAGTTCGAGGTTAAAAATAGCTGGGGCGCGCTGGCAACTTACGCAGCCCGGCCACGTTTTTTTCTGTACTGCGCTCAGATAACGAAGCTGGGTTCTAACTATTCGTGGTTTTTAAGATAAAATGAAAAATGGATAACCGGCGTTAAAGGGATCTTGAAACAAACCTTCGTAATATTTACGACAAACGTGAAACTTCAGGTACTCAGTACGCGATGAAATCCACGAACCACGCACCACAAACGTTCAGGCCAGAGTGCCTACTCTGTCTGGTCTGAACGTTAGCTCACAGTATATGGCAGGGGCAAGCCGGCCTCGGCAATTGGTGCTTCGCGCTCAGTAACTCACTAAGGGGGCGCCCAGTTTAATGGCCCGTGTGTAACTGAATAACCCGACGCAGTCATGCCTGCAGAAAATTCATCACCGTCATCGATATCCATAGTTTCTATTTGAGGGGCACGGGAAACTAAACGAAGAAAAAGAAAAGCACGTTTCACGACAAAAAGTACCGTATGCTTACCTACAAAAGTGCAAAATTGTATGTTGAAGCATCACATAGCGCAACCTTGTTCAGCAACGCGGAGTAGGCTTAAACCATTTGGGAAGCGAGCCAGAAGGTGACATTAATTTTGTCAAAAACTAGAAGGCGCGTCGGTACGGGAGCAGCATAAAGCCGGATGCTAGGGATTGTTTTAGAACCCACTGTAGCATTCTGCAAAGCGGCGCGCCTCCTCGCATGGGTCACGTTGTGCATTCAAGGTGGTGGTATTGGTGACATCGTGGACCCCGAGCCCCCACGCTCACGCTGCAACCAGCCGTGACAAAGAGTTTTGAGATGAAAAGTAGGGGCCTCAAACGGTGGCTGGCAGAGCTTAGGTCAAGCTACTGCCGATGGGTTCCCTGTCTGCTTACAGGCAGGGAGCTCCGACACCTCAATGTTAATTTAGGTAAAGCTATTGAAAAGCCCTTTGCTGTTTATTTCAATATCGAATGGTTTTTTTCTATATTTCCCCTCCAAAGATCGGCCCCCCAAAAGGGGCTCCGCCGAAGTAGCAGCTAAAGAACTGGCAGATTATTTTTTGTCATTTATTTCTTAGAGTACGCCCCGGTTCCGAAGTCATTCGTTCTTTTGGGCAACTTCCTTTGTTCTTGGATCAGAATATAATAGTAAGAAGTTCGCATCTAGTGGTCTACGTGCTGATGAGAAAATAAAGTTAGGCAGAACACACGGAAACAGATCACGCTGGCTAATTTGTCTGTCACTGTGGCCCCACACTGAACCCTCTCCTCTCAAGAATAGGTTTCAGAAAAAGATCTAGCGTCTCAGATAGAGGCAGAACATCTAGAGGTGCTTCAACACTAAGGAGTAACTACTTTCAAATGTACCGGAAACGCTCCGCACGGGGCACCTTGAGTAATCTTGGTGACGGTACTGGCGAGACCGCGGAATTTGAGCCCCCATACTCGCGCTGTATGCTACCGTGGCTAGGAGCTGTAAGGTGGAGGTGAGAAACCACAAACGGTGGCCGTCGGAGTCCAGGATAAGCTCCGGCGGATGGGCTCCCTGTCTGTTTACCAGGCAGGAAGCTCCGGGACCTCCTCAGCTATGAGGGTAAGGCTGTGGAAGAAAGTACCCCCGTTCCCTGCTTTATACTATAGCTTATGGTATTGTCAAAACTCCTTCCCAAACGTGATCGGTCTCCGAAAAGGGGCCCCACCGAAGTATCCTATCCTCCTCTATCAACAACCGTCTTTGCAACGAACGTGAACTATTCTCGTTTTCTTGTAACTGAGTCAACTGACACAGAAAGATCTGTCGCTTCATTGTCCGTTTTCTTAGTATCGAAGTTCCTGGAAAGTGTTATTGGGGAGGCGTTCAAAGCCAAGAAACAAAGAACAGGGCCATTGCTGGTGGAAGTCACCACGCTGCAGCAGGCAGAAAAACTCTTGAGCCGGACACGAATCGCTGATCTTGACATCCTTGTCATTCCCTATCGTAGCTTAAACAGCTCCCAGGGCGTGATCTCCGATCCCGATCTACTGAACAAAACTGAGGCCGACCTGCTGGAGGGCCTTCGAGGTCAGGGCGTTACAGGGGTCAGGCGCATAAACATACGTAGAGAGGACAAAAAAATCCTGACGAAGAATCTAGTTCTAAACTTTGACAGGTTAACACTTCCTGAATCTATAAATGCAGGTTTCATCCGATTCCCAGTCCGGCCTTACATCCCTAACCCACTGCGCCACTTTAAGTGCCAACGGTTTCGGCATGGCACTAACTCCTGCCGCGGCCGTCTTACCTGTTCAAAATGCAGCATACTTCACCACCCGTTGGAAAACTGCAGCACCCAGCATTTCACCTGTGCGAACCGCCACGGGCCCCGTGTGGCATGGTCCCACACTTGTGAGAAATTCAAACAAAAGAAACAAATCATCAATGTGAAGGCCAAAGAAAACATCACATCCCTAGAGGCGCGATAGACGTTCGTCTCTTTTCCCCCGGGAAAGTACGCCGATGCAGCTCGCCGGGGCGCGGAGTGGCATATGGTTTCGGCAGGGACTCAGTACTGGTAGTTGGACTTTGTACCCCCCCCCCAGGTTGCCTAAGGCAGCCCAAACAGTCACCATGCCGCCTGCCCTGTCAGCAACGGTTGCGGTGGCAACTGAGTCAGTTGTAGGCGCCTCTGCATCCACCATTTTCTCTCCACCTGCCCAAAGCTCACGTGAGGGTACGGAGGAGATGGAGATGGAAGAGTCCGCGGCAGCTCCCACCACCGCCGCACCGCCTGTGACCCCTCTGGCACTGCCGATGACATCGGAGGTGGTGGCTGCCGAAAAGGGCACCCACAAGGGTGCCAGGCCCAGGGACCCCGATCCGTTGGGTACTCTGAGCACGTACGGCGAAGACATGGACGCTGTACCCTACCTGTCTCCATCGCAGTGAAAGGAACGGGTACCATTATCCAAACCTGCCGATAAGCCAAGAAAACCAAGAGCACAGAGCCCCGAAAGACAGTTTATAAACACTCATACTCACACATTTCCAGTCGCCACTGCAAATAATGGGAAGGGAAAATATAGTACAATGGAACTGTAGAGGCGTCTTCAAAGGTCTTAAGGATGTTTATGAGATACTGCATACAAAGCAACCAAGTATCATGTGCCTGCAGGAAACTTATCTGAGCAGCAACAACACCAACATCCTCAACAATTATATGGCATTTAGAAAAGAGAAATGGATGCACGCACTCCTCAGGTGGTGTGGCTATTGTCGCTCGAAAACGCATTCCGTGTAATACCCTTTCCTTAAACACCGTCCTTGAGCTGTTGCAATTTGTTCATTCATATTTAATTGATTAATAATGGTAGGCTTCCTTTACATCCCATCTGACTTCCAGCTCTCTAGCTCTGATTTCGAGGGGCTGGTAGATAAGTTGCCAGAACCTTACACCTTGATAGGCGACCTCAATGCGCATAATTTTCTTTGGGACTCTTCCCGCATTGATGCTCGAGGTCACCTCATTGATAAATTCCTAACATCTTCAAAAAGATGCCTTTTCAACAAGAAGCAAACATCATATTATAATATAGGACACATCACATACTCACGCCTTCTCCTGACTATAGGATCGGCAGTACCTTTTCCATCTCTTGAGAGGGACGTGGACACGAATTCATACGGTAGTGACCACTTGCCTACTTCACTAACATACAACGACAAAGGCCCTACCAGTTCACCTTCCCATAAAAGGTCAATGAAGCAAGAGCGATCTGGAGTACATTTACAGAAACATCCAAATTACACCACACCTAAATTACACACCTACACATTGACGAAGCTATCCAACTACTCGCGGCACACATCTTCCACGCTGCCGAAAACTCAATTCCCCACGTCTCCAGTGGTACGCGCAACCCAAGGAGGCCATGGTGGAATGAGGACTGCAGGCGAGCGCGACAGGCCAAGAACAAGGCGTGGGGTGTCCTACGCAGGTACCCCACGCAGGCTGACTTAATTTATTTTAAAAGGGCAAATTCCTTGGGAAAGCGCGTACGCCGTGAGGCAAAATTGGATAGTTGGCGGTGCTTCATAAAATCCATAAATTCATAAACAGACACACGCAAGGTATGGGCATGATTACGTAAACTTAAAGGACAACATACACATAGCCTGCCCTTGGTCAGCATGACCGGGGACACACTCGAAGATCAGGCTAACACACTTGCACAACACATTCAACCCGTGTCCAGCTCTGCATGCTACACGAACACTTTCCTGAAACATAAGGCCTTTTGTGGAAAGAAGTCACTACGCGACAACAACAAATCAGACTCCTTACATATCCTTGTTTTCACTACATAAGCTGAGGGCTGCTAGGAGCACGTGTAAACCCTCAGCTCCAGGCACCGACAAAATTACGTACACAATGTTACAACATTTACACACAGACACACTTGAAACACTTCCACATCTCTACAACAGAATATGGCTTTCGGGGCACATTCCAAACTCTTGAAGCGAGGCTATATTTGTAGCTTTGCTGAAAGAGGGGAAGGACCCCTCCTCTCCCGCAAGCTATCGACCCATCGCCCTCACAAGCTGCCTGTGCAATCTTCTCGAGAAGATGATCAACAGGAGACTCGTCTACGTTTTAGCGTACAATGGTCTCCTCGAGAGCTGCCAGATAGGCTTCAGGGTGGGGCGATCTACCAACGATCAACTTGCCGCTCTTGAATCATATATGAAGGATGCCTTCGTGCAAAAACAATTTTGTCTTACGGTGTTTTTTGATCTTGAAAAGGCTTACGACACAGCCTAGCGATACGGCATCCTTAGAACCTCAAGTCCTTTGATGTTTAGGTAACGTGGTGAACTATATTTCTAGTTACATGTCCACGAGGACATTCCTTGTTAAGGTTGGGTCATCCCTGTCCGGGATACATGTGCAGGAAAATGGTGTGCCGCAAGGCGGGGTTTTAAGCTGCACATTGTTTATAGTTAGAATGAACTCCATCCGAATGGCACTGCCGCCATCCATTTCCTGTTCCATCTGTGTAGACGATGTACAAATATCTTTTAAATCCTGTAACCTTTCCCGGCCGCGGCGGCCGCTTTTCTGATGGAGGCGAAAAGCAAAAACGCCCGTGTGTACGAGATTTCGGCGCACGTTAAAGATCCCCAGGTGGTCAAAATTAATCCGGAGCCCTCCACTATGGCGCGCCTCATCGCCTGCGTTGCGTCGCCGCGTTAAACCCTACAATCAACAATCAATCAAATCCTGTAACCTGCAAATTTGCGAACGTGACGTACAGCTCGGTGTTAAGAAACTTGCTGGCTGGGCGGACCTGAATGGTTTTAAACTCAACCCTGGCAAAAGTACTTGTATTGTGTTGTACCGCAAGGGCTGGAATAATGCGGACCCTGAGATTGCCCTTCATCGTTCATATATTCTTGTAAAACGGAAGTACAGGTTTTTAGGTGTCTTATTTTGTGAAAAACTCACGTTCGTCTCACACATTAAACAACGTAAACGCAAATGCCTCAAAACACTAAACATTCTGAAGGTCCTCTCTCCCCAGACCTCTGGTGCAGACAAAGAGCTACTTCTCCGGGTCTTTACCGCGGGCGTCAGGTGTGGGTTTGACTACGGCAATGTCGTGTATGGGTCGGCATCAAAAACAACACTAAAGATTCTTGATCCAGTACTCCACTTCGGCCTTCGCCGTGCGTCTGGTGAGTTCCGCACGTTGAATGTAACAAATGGTGGCTGAAACACCAGCGAATGTACATAGATTTATTATATGCTTTTAAGGTTTCATCATTAAATAAACATCCTTCTAAACCTGTCCTTAACCATACATCCAAAACCCAGCTCTTCAAAAATCGTTCATCTGTTTCTTTTTCCTTTTTACTGAGGGTTAGATATGAAGCTTCAGGTCTTTACGTTGGATTTTTAGATGTATACACATTATCATTTATTGAGAGTTTTCTACCATGTCCACTTCAGCCTGTATTATGCAATGATTCTTTTATGCAAATTGATAAAAACAGGGTTCCAAGAACTGTGATTTTGCCGCCCTTCTTGTCCCTGCAGCATAGGTTTTTAGGTGCCCTATTTTATAAAAAACTCACGTTCGTGCCACACATTAAACAACTTAAACGCAAATGCCTCAAAACACTAAACATTCTGAAGGTCCTCTCTCCCCAGCCCTATGGTGCAGACAAAGAGCTACTTCTCCGGGTCTTTACCGCCTGCGTCGGGGGTCGGTTTGACTACGCCAGTGTCGTGTATGGGTCGGCATCAAAAACAACACTAAAGATTCTTGACCCAGTACTTCACTTCGGCCTTCGCCTTGCGTCTGGTGGGTTCCGCACGGTGAATGTTAAAAATGGTGGCTGGAACACCACCGAATGTACATAGATTTATTATATGCTTTTAAGGTTTCGTCATTACATAAACATCCTTCTAAACCTGTCCTTAACCATACATCCACAACCCAGCTCTTCTCAAATCGTCCATCTGTTTCTTTTTCCTTTTCACTGAGGGTTAGAGATGAAGCGTCAGGTCTTTACGTTGGGTTTTTAGATGTATACACATTATCATTTACTGAGATTTTTCTACCATGGCAACTTCAGCCTGTATTATGGAATGTTTCTTTTATAAAAATGGATAAAAACAGGGTTCCGAGAACTGCGATTTTGCAGCACTTGTCCCTTCTTGTCCCTGCAGGATAAAGATCAATGTGCCAAATTTTAAAGCGATGCCTTAAAAATTTCAACTACGGTTTCGTGCGCCGCTCATGGTCCTAATATCAATTCTTGAAGAACGATGAGTGTACACACCACTATATTCTCCGCAGGAGCAAATGGCATTTTACTCTTCGTTCAGAACATTCTTAAAAAACAAATTCCTGAGTCCGTCATTTCACCGACTCTGAGCATTGTGCGAGCATTGTCCTCACACAGACCCTGAAAAAAACCACATTGTCAATCTTGTCTTTAATGCCATATTGTCTATATATGCTAAAATTTTCAACTAATCCTGTGCTGGGTTCCAGGCCATGCTGGTATAGCGAAGAATGAGACCGCGGATCAAATGGCCGCCGCTGCTGCACTTGCAAGCACAGTGGACATAACAATTCCCTACACTGACCTCAAGCCACACATGAGACAACACCTTCGGAAAACATGGCACGCCACCTGGAGTACACACAGACAACAAGTTACAGATAATAAAACCACAGTTAGGACGATGCGCTAATGACTAACACGATTCATCGAAGTTTCCCTAGCAGGATTACGAATACGCCACACACACGCGATACACTCCCATCTGCTCACTGGATTTCCAAGATCCCTGTTTAGCAGGTGTGGGGAGGGCCTATCCGTACTTCACTCCCTCATTACATGCAAAGCACTCCACACAAGACGCAAGCACTTCCCTCAACTCTACAGACAACACATTGCACTACACCCAGCGCTCTTTCTAGCGGATGATCCCATGATTTCTCTACACCGTATCCTTATGTTTTTGGCCTATCCCCCCACCCCGCATCAAACAACCTCATATCTTTTAAACGAAGCAAGGCCTTTGAGAAGCTCGTTCACCGGGAGGCAAAGTTGGCGCGCCTCCTTAAACTCAATAAACTCATACGCGAACACAGAAGTTATGGACACGAACACGTAAACTCAAAGGTCCCCAGACACACAATCTGCTCCTGGTCAACGCAACAAGAGAATCTCATGTGGACCAAGCTAAACACTACACACGGGTTCCAACGCGTGTCACGTTCTTCACACTACACAGTCAGGCCCAACACAAAATATCTGCCGTAAGGAAGCCCATACATGTTTATAACACGTCAACCACTTCTCATAACTCTCACTTTTCGCTTCATTAGCTACGAACTGCTCTGAGCACAGGCAAACCTTCAGCTCCCGGTGGCGGAAACATTACATGCACTACAACTTAACACATTCAGACGCACTTTAAACACTCTTCCACTTATGCAAGAAAATATGGCTTTTGGGGCACCTTCCAACGTCTTCGAGGATTGTGGTGGCTTTTCCAATGGAGGGGAAGGACCCGGCTTCCAATTCAAGTTATAGTCCCATCGCCCTGACAAGGTGCCTGTGCAAGTTTCTCCAGAAGATAAGCAGGAGACTTGTGCACATGTTAGTACAATGGTCCTCTAGAGAGCGGCCAGGCAGGCTTCCGGTTGGGGTGGTACACAAATGATCGATTGGTTACATCAGACGTGTTGCTTTACTGCATATTCAAGCTTGAAAAAGCGCATGATGCCTCGTGGCTGTATATTCTATGGTGCCAGAATTTCTTCGGTACCTCGGGTGACATGCTAAACACGTTTGCGAATTATATGTCTGAGATAACTTCTCATGTGTGTTGGAACTGAACTCTAGGGACCATGTGAAAGAAAAAGGCGAGGCACATACGCTGTTTTCAGCTGCACACTTTATGGATTAAGATGAATACGCCTACGCAAGCATTCCCTCCATCAATTACCTGTTCAATCTATGTAGACGGAGTAGAAGTATTCTTCAAATCCGGCAAACTCCCTGCGCACGCCAAGCCCATGGTTATGGTAAGATACTTGCTGCTTCGGCAGATAGCAACGTTTTTAAATTTAATCCAGGAAAGTGTACTTGTGTATTGTTTTCTAAGAGGCGTAACATTTGGCCGGATCCAGACAACACCCTCAATGGTGTCTCTAATTTAGTGCGAAAGGAACACAAGCCTCAAGGTGTAGTACTGTATAAAAAGCTCGCATTCGTCCCACATACAAAACAACATAAACATAAGCGCTTAGCATTACTGGTTATACTGAAGGTTCTCTCGCACAATTATTATGATGCTGACAAACACCTTCTGAAGCGTGTTTTACTAGCTATTAGGTTCATTAGGTTCATACTATAACGTTCATGGTTGGACTACGGAAGTGTTGCATATCGGTCAGCCACTAAAACATCCCTGAAAATGCTGGACCCAGTGCTACACCTGGGGTTTTTCCTTTCATGTAGCACCTTCTTTACTAGCCTGGTGGAAAGCTTCTGTGTGGAATGTAACGTATAGAGCCTAGAAGGTTAGCAGAAATACATGTACGTGCTTAATCATTTTAAAATATCATCAATGTGTAATCGTACGTTTACGGTCTAACCGTGTAACCGTAGTTTTCACGATACATCAATAACTCAACTCTTCTCAATCGTCCATCTATTTCTGTTCCCTTCTACGACAGAGTGCGAGAGGAAGCGGTGAACTTGCTGTCTGGTTTTTAGATACCATTAAAACATTAGTAACCAATTTTTTAGTACCTTGGCAGCTTCTCCAGGTATCATGTGATGTCTCTTTTACGAATGTTGAGAAAAGCGAGCGCCCAGAATTCGCCATCTGGTAACATTTCTTGTTGCTGAAACCCAGATAAAATTAGGCAGAGTTTTACACTGATACCTCACACTGGCACAACTGTGTCGTTGATGCGTGTGGGGCCACCTTGTATGTCAGTAAAACTATGAATAGAAATACTAACTTCAAGGCAGAGGCTTACGGTATACTGCGTGTTGCAAATCATTTGGCCCAACTCCAAATGCCCAAACCATGTCGTGTACTGATTCCTTGTGTGTTGTGTGGATATTGTAATCTCAAAATCTTGCAAGAACCACGTAGTTAATCATTTGATAAAGATCATCATGAATGTATACGCTTTAAAATTCGAACTGACCACATGCCGTGTTCCAGGTCAGTCTGGGATATCTGGGAACGGTACCGCGGCCAATGCTGCTGCACTTAAGAATACACTTGTCATAACAACGCTATCCTACACCAACACATTGCACCACACATCAGACACCTCATTCGCAAAACATGGCAAAGAAAGTGAGGTACACAAACTTACAACATGTTACGCGTAATAAAACCACGCCTGGGACACTGCGACAATACACCACCGACACACGCAACCGATACACAGAAGTGGCCTTGGCTAGAGTTCTGATAGGCCACAGACATGGAAATCATTCCCATCTTCTCAATTTATCTCAAGACTCGGTATAGCAGGTGTGGAGACGGCCCATTCTTGATCCACACCGTCTTCTACTGCGAGGCACTAGACGCAACCCGACCAAACACTTCCCACAACTCTACAGACAGCACGTTACACTGGATTAATCACTATGTTCTGGGTTACGATGCCGTGATTTCCCATATGCGCACATTTCAATTTCTCACCAACGTAAAAATATTTCTTAATTGCATTACTTATCATGCATTTTGACAAGCTGGGCTTTGAAACAGTCATTTTCATGGGCTCTTGTTTCCTTTTACGTTTCTTGTACTGAAATGCCTTTTATTTACTGTCACTTCTCTAGCAAGAATTAGCTTGTATGTCACTCTTCGAATTTAGTCGGCCTTGCGACAAAACTCAAATATCATCATCAAAACGGTACGCCAATTTCATCTATTTAAACCAAGCGCTAGAGAGCACTTTTAAGCATTTAACTCTTAGCTCTAAATACGATCAGGGGCAAGTTGACTTGCCTTGCTTTACTGTAGAAAAATGGCATGTTAAACACTTCCTGCAGACATGGTTTCTAGGCTCATGCGTGATTTCTCTTTTTTTTTAATTCGACCAATAGTGTACAAAGACGCAGGCTACAATTACTCACTCAAAAGATGTTTCGCACCTAACACGTTGGTCATTCGCCGAACTCGCTTGAGATTCACGAATGCACACCTTCTACTCTGACACGGGCCATGTTTTAAGCGGCCACAAGGCCAGAGGGAAATAACACGCACAGAACAGGAATAGCAGAACGCCTCTAAGCAGACCTCGAGCACAGCGGTGAAACAAAAAGGGCGACAAGGTCTTGTGTACGCGGTATAGGAAGCGCACAGGTTTTGAAATACTCCTGTATGCATTTGTATAGGACTTGTATTGGAGCAAGAAACTCCTGCATAAATTCCACCATATCTATTTATAGTACCCGAACGAGCTCAAATTACTCAAGTAAGAGCAAAAAAGCTCCTGTAGCTTGCCATACAGGACCAGTATGCCGATCTGCAATAACTTTAGCACTTTAAAAAAGAATTGTTCCAACCTGGTGTAATTTATGGGGTTACTATAAATCCGCCATCTCTGTATACCAGGCCAGTAAGGCTACATACAGGTCCGACCTAAATTTCACAGGACGAACTGTATGTTGTATGATTTATTGCAGGTCTTACATTTAGATTTTCAGTAAGGGAGGAGAAAGCCAACAAAATAATTTTTTACCTTTACAGGTGTCATCTTTCCGAACACAACTTGCGGTTCCTGCGAAGCCAACGACGTGGCTGGGACACTTTGGAAATGTGCCGTTTGCACTGACTACTCTTTGTGTCATTCTTGTTACATGAACGATAAACACAACGTTGAGCATGAATTTCTCCGCTACGATGACCGCGGATTGAATGGGTGAGTTTTTCAGCATTGTGAGGCTGTGCTCCACGTTTACTTACCGTTGGCTGCAGCGTGTAAATACTTGGCTCGCCTAGTTTCCTTCTTCAATGCACGGGGTTACCCGCCGCGTGGGCTCAGTGGCTAAGGCTTTGCGCTGCTGAGCACGAGGTCGGGGGTTCGATTCCGGGCCACGGCGGCCGCTTTTCTGATGGAGGCGAAAAGCAAAAACGCCCGTATGTACGAGATTTCGGCACACGTTAAAGATCCCCAGGTTGTCAAAATTATTCCGGAGCCCTCCACTACGACGCGCCTCATCGCCTTCGTTGCGTCGGCGCGTTAAAACCTACAATCAATCAATCAATGCACGGGGTTCTCATAAGTACGAAATAGCTGGAACTTGTTAAATGCGGGTGTAGCTCCTTACAGAAGAAATACCATTACCCCTGACCGACAATTTCAAATGACACTGATGACTTCATCGACATACTCGTGGGGGTCACTCATTCCTGAAATAATTAAAATTTCATAACTACTCGCGTTTATTGCTCTCATCACGTCAGGCGTTTGTGCTATCTAATGATCCGTGAGCTCTTTTATCCCGGAGGGGAACCGTTGCCAAAAGCTATGCAATATTGCCTCTAATAACACAAGGTCGATACAGCGCACTTATTAAATACGTGCACGTTCACTTAACATAACTGTTTAATTCCGCTACCAAAAATAAGTTCGAACCTTGCTTCATATCACAAACAGTAACATGAAAGACCCGCACAGGCCATGAGCGTCTTTGCACATATATAACCACACGGAAAGTCATCCTACGTGGCTCAAAGGCCCCTGAAGGCTTGGGAGTATTGCGATAGCGGTCATCATCAGGGACAAACGTCTACCCTACTGTCTTTTGTGCGCTTCTCTCTCGTCCCACCGCAGTTCGGGTCACGCTCTTTATTGTAGGCCGAAAGATAATCCGCCCTCATTTCGTATGACCAGCCAAATTCCAAGCTTAGTTCTGCGCTCTTCGGAACTGAGGAGCACGACATTGTGAAGCAGGCGTTAGGAGCACGTTAAGTTTTCCTGTGCACAGGCAACAAACTTGAGCCCGGCCTAGGCCCTCGCCCTTGGCTAATCGCAGTAGGCCCTGCCAGACATAGAATACCAACGTGTGGGCCTGGCCTGACCCGAGACCATAACTCTATGGCCCGGCCTGGTCATGCCAATACAAAAAATAATATGACAAAGAAATATTTTTTGCATAAGGAAATAAAGGTTTTTCTGTGTTGTACAGGTGGAATATTTACCGAAAAAATTTACAGGTTGTCGGCGGAAAGACTTCCATCAAACCAAATGGCAATCCATACAGCTCAATCATCACGGCAGCTTCTGACTGCATCCCTTTTGTTGGCTTAGGGCAGTGTGCACAAATCTGGGGACACCAGTGCTACAAAAAATAAATGGGCAGGCAGGTTTTCTCCGCAGTGTTTGCAGTTCCAAGTCACACTGAATTGGTGGTCCTTTTAGTTATCGATGAGCTCTGTTTTTCAGTCCCTTGTGTTGCTCATTTCGTCCGAAGAAATGCAGTCGCAGATGGCAGTAATCAATTGCCTGCCATACGACAATATATGCCTTATGGCCTAGCAGTGCGTGCGTGGAGCTTAAAAAGCGTGCTCCGAGTTTCTGGTCGTGTCACCAACTTGTAGTTTTTTTGCTATTACAGAGCTTTATTTCACTTTTTCGGGCAGAATGCAGGCCGTTGGAATGGCCTTGCCCAAACCAAGTAAAATTTTCAACGTTATTTTCCACGCTGCGAGCCGTTGTTACGAGCAGCGCTCTGTGGGAGAACTCGAGGTACAATACTCGCACTTCATCTTCATCTATACATAATCATTAGAACTAGCTCATGCGGCAGTGTTTCTTCCTTATTTTTCTGTATAATTATCCCCACCATGCGTCGGCGTACTTTCGGCTAAAGTATTACAAAGACTTCCGGACCCCTGCGTCTCAATATTGTGAAGCGGTTCGGCCAAGACCAGGTGAAAGGTTAGTCGGGTGGCCGTAGCTCAGCCCGTGGAACGTCTGGGACCGATTGTCGGTTAGGCCTGAGCAGCTGAACGCCTCTAGCGCTGACGCACACGCACAATTGACCACATGTTCGCTGGGAGTACGAGAGAAAACATTACCTATGGTAAAATATCTTGCGGTTGCCGCTTGACGTGTGAGCAGCTTTATATAATTAGCTGCATCCCTGAGTAATAATCTCATTTGAGTATTTGTGCGAAGCGGCAAAATGACGCCCTTATTCTCTAGCTATACCCAAAGTAGAACAGTTGGTTAGTTGAAAAAAAAACTGCCAGGGAAAAAACACTGCCACGCGTTGCCACTGAATCTTCTCCGCGCCTATAACAATTTGAGACGCGTAGTGTATAATATTGTCGCCATGATAACCCGACAATCTTTCTTGTGGCATGTGCCATCTTCTGTGAATTTTAATCAACGCGTATAATTTCCCTGGTGTGGACCCGCGCGATGTGGAATGGACAGCTGTACATCATGAAGGCGACGGTGTTAGGGCCCGAACTCTTACGCTCCCGTGTTTTGACTTTTCTGGATTTTCTGGAAGTGCAAATCAGGCACTTCGACTAATAATAAATTATGCCCGCCTCTCACTGGTCGAAGATTTAAGCCTGCGTTCTCAGGAGGTAACGTTGGGTGAGGAACCAGGACCCTCTAATGCCTGGATCCCTGTTGAGCACCAGCTCAGAAAAGTCGCGTATCATCTACAGGCTCGTGCATCAGACCATTCGACGCATGCACGGTCTCTTCCCGGGTCTTCCCGGGTCTTCCATGTGACCCTTATATCTCAGGTGATCACCACATCCCGCATAACATTTCATCATCTCCACACGCCGGACACTTTTCCCGCTGAAGTGTTCGAATATATTGTAGAATGACTCACGAACGTCGCGCGTTCTAAAGTGTGTAGCGATGGCTCAGAGGTGCTGCACTCGCTTCGTATGTGGGAGGTACCGGATTCGAATCCTGGTACCGCCGGGCGCCCACCGGTTTCTTCAATGGGTTCAGGTATCCCTGGTCGAGTGCGGATCCTTGAAAGGGCAATACACGCCTGGATAGCTGCCTTTACCCTTGCGAGGGGCCCCGGACCCTTGTACATATGGAGGGGCCCCCGGCCACCATTCCGCGTCGTGCCAAGGCCGGAGATGAAACAGTCTGGCGGCATGTCCAGCCACAGGCGGTTGCGAGTTGAGCGTTGACCGTGGCTGTGGCGGCCAGCGTGGCTGTGCCGGGCTTGGGCCGTCCACCGTGGTGGTGCCTGGCACCTACCGGTAAAATAGATACAAATGACTGTCCGGCATGGCGCTCGGCCTTTCTTTGGGGCTATAACCCTTGGGACGTTCACCCGGCTTGCACGGGTAATCGCCCCCTATGGAAAGGGGCGACCAGACAAACGCAGGAACTTGTGCCGACGGCAATTTTCGAGTGGTAAAACACTCGTATCGTGAAACGAAAGATAGACCGAACAAACAAACAGAAAAAAAACCGTCATCTTCTGTAGTAAAATTTCAGGCGAACCACGCGGATGACTTCGGGCCGCGTGTTTCGTCGTGATTTCCAGAAATCACCTTTGGGGTGCACCATGCAGGTAAGTTGGCCAACACGTTGTAGAATCCGGTAGGGTCAGAAATACCGTCGCAGAAGCTTCTCACTGATGGGAACTGAAAGCGCAAATTAGACACAGACAAAGAAAGGAGACAACAGGACGAGCGCTATCTACCAACAAAATATTTTTGGAAAAAACCCGCAATTTAAGCATGCCATGCTTTCCACTTGCATACCACCACACATGCCCAGAGACACTTATAAGCGTCTGAGGTAACGTAGTTCTTTTTGAGAGAGGGATACAGACGGTGTGCTCACGCACTGAGACTGCAACCTATCTATTTTGTTAGCTTCCATAGTTTCTCTGGTTAACCTATCGGTATTCTTGCCGATTATGATACATTTGTCGAAGAGCCGTTCGCAGTGCGGTTTGTCGTCACACGTGGAACAGTGATGCCCTAAATATCCACTTCTCCTATTTTTGACATTGCAAGAATGCTCGCGAAGCAGGCCATTACTACAACGACCAGTCTGCCCAAAGTAATGTTTGACGCAAGAAAGGGGAATTTCGTATACCACGTTTTCTGTGCACGCTGTTGGCTTACATTTAGATTTTATACCGCAATGGCTAGAGCATTGACCACAGAGAGTGCAAGTGGAAAGCGTGACATGTATATATTGTGGGTTTTTTTTTAAATATATTTTGTTGGTAGTTAGCGCTCATCCTGTGGCCTCCTTTATTTGTCTCTACTTTGCGCTTTCAGTACCATTATGCATCACCCAAAGGCCCAAACCATAACCCTTTTGGACTTCTCACTGAGTCCACATAGTCGGATGGGAGTCCAACCCCACACACAATCCCCTTGGTGGCACTCGGCGTCTCGGCGTCGGAGGTTGTAGCGTCCGGCAACCACCAGCTGCTGGTTTGTTATACGAACTCGAGCCAGCTGGCGGGCCTCCTCGGCATGCGGAAGGTATCCTTGAACGTCGGCGTTGAGGTCGTCGTCTTCTACGTGTGGAAGCATGGCGTCAAGCATCGCAGTCGGTCGACTCCCGTAGACAAACTCGAACGGTGTCGTCTGCGTAGATTCCTGGACAGCCGTGTTTTACGCAAACTTGACATACGGAAGGACGTAATCCCAAGTCTTAAGTTGAGCGTCGACGTACAAAGACAGCATGTCAGCGATCGTCTTGTTGAGACGTTCCTTTAGTCTGTTCGTTCTTGGGTGGAACGCCGTCGTTCTTCGGTGATCCGTGTTGCTGTAGCGTAAGATTCTTTGCATCAGCTCCGCGGTAAAGGCCGTTCCGTGGTCCGTGATTAGGACTTCAGGGGCTCCATGTCGCAGCACAACTTAGTTTATGAAGTACTTTGCGACTTCCTGTGCAGTCATCCACGGAAGAGCGGTGGTCTCTGCGTAGCGTGTCATGTAGTGTGTCGCTGCGACCACCTACTTGTTTTCGGATTGTGACGTAGGGAACGGCCCCAGAAGGTTCATTCCAATCTGATGGAAGGGCCTGGATGGGATGGCGATCGGCTGCAGAAGTCCGACGGGTCTAGTCAGTGGCGTTTTTCGTCACTGGTAGTCAGGGCAGCTGCAGACGTAGTGGGTGACGTCCAATGTAGAGCGAGGCCAGTAGTCCGCCGTGATCTTTCCAATTGTTCCAGCTGTGCCGAGATGTCCGGATAACGGGTCCTTGTGGCACGTTTCCAAAATTTCGTCACGCAGGTCTGGTGGGATGACAAGAAGATAATTCGTTCGCGTTCCGGGCTGACGTTCTTAACAAGACTGTGGTGCGATTTAGTTGGTTCATGATCTAGAAACTTCAACAGCGCGAACTGACAGGACTTAAGACGAGAGACCCAAACGACGTAGACGGGCGCTGTTCAACAGCGCCTGTCTACGTCGTTTGTGTCTCTCGTCTTTCGTCCTGTCAGTTCGCGCTGTTGAAGTTTCTGAAATTCTTCTTCGCGAGGAAGGAGTTTTTCAGGCTTAATGCTAGCAAGTTGCGTTTGAAAGTCCTAGGCACAGCTACATTGCGCCCTTCGAAATTGTCGATCATGACGCGTAAGCCAGTGTCGGCACGCTGCAGGGCGTCTAGGTCCCTCTCCGTCACGACTCTCAGGAGCGCGCTGTCTTTATCGGAGCCTTGCGGTGGTGGGTTGACGGGGGCACGGGACAGGGCCGTTCGGCGTCTGAGTGTTTCCAGTCGGATTTGTAACGGATTGTAACGTCGAACTCTTACAGGCGTAAACTCCACCGCCCGTGATGTCCAGCGGGATCCTTGACATGGGCGAGCTAACACAACGCATGGTGGTCGATCACAACCTTGAACGGTCTACCATACACGTATAGGCGGAATTTTGAAATGTTCTTACAATAGCCAGGCACTCTTTCTCACAGGATAAGTAGTTTTTCTCTTCCTTTGACAGACCACGGCTGACAAAAGCGATTACTTTGACAGACCACGGCTGACAAAGGCGACTATACCCGAGCCTACACCACTGGCGTGCATGTGCATTTTCATTTCGGTGTCTTCGTCGAAATGACGAGCACGGGCGGGTTTCGCAGGCGTTTTTGCAGCTCGCAGAATACTATTTCCTAGTTGTTTTCCCTGCTGAAGAGGGTGCTATCTTTCGTCAAACATGACTGGCTCGGCAATGCTTGCAAAGTTTGCGACCAAGCTCCGATAGTATGCGCACAGTCCGAGAAATCTTCGTACGCCTTTGTATTTTGGCCGTGGGAAGTTCGCAATAGCTGAAGCTTTTGCCGGGTCAGGTAGGACTCCCGCGGCATTGAAGACGTGGCTCAAAAACGTCCGTTCCTTGTAAGCGAAACGGCATTTTTTAGGCTTCAGGGTTAAATGGTTAATCCCGACGTACGAGTGGCCTCGAGTACAGACTCCAGCCTTGCAAGGTGTTGTTCGAAAGTCCAGATGAATACCACAACGTCGTCGAGGTATACGAGGCAGGTGTGCCACTTCAGGCCAGCTAGCACAGTGTCCATGACTCTGAAACGTTGTTGGCACCGTGCAGAGCCGAAAAAGCATCACCTTGAAGTCGTATAGGTCATCCAGAGTTATAAATGCTCTCTTCTCCCGGTCTCTCTCGTCAGCTTCAATTTGCCAGTAGCCGGTCTTCAGATCCATCGATGAGAAGTACTTCGCGTTGCAGAGGTGGTCGAGGGCGTCGTCGATTCGTGGCAAGGGGTACACGTCCTCTTTTGGTGATTTTGTTCAGTCACCTGTAGTCAACTAAGAACCTTAAAGTGCCGTATTTTTTCTTCACGAGTACGACGAACGCCGCCCAGGGGCTTTTTGATGGCTTTATAATACCGTCGCTGAGCATGTCGTCCACTTCCGCCCGGATGACTTCCCGCTCGTGCGACGACACGCGATACGGTGACTGTCGGGTAGGTCGGCCTCATCTCCGGTATTATTCGTTGCTTCGCCAGAGGTGTCTGACGTAATTTTGAGTTCGACAAAATCACTCGGTGTAGCGACGTAGGAAAGCCAATTGTTTGTTCTGTTGTTCTTGCGGTAGCGCCAGATTCACGTCGAGGGGACGCGGAAGCTTGAAGATGTCTTCGGGTGTGCGTTCAAAGTCGGCGACCGCGATCACGTCACTTGCTTTTTGCGTTCTTTTGAGGAAAGCAATTGCCGTGCACTTGTTTAAATGCTGGTACTCCTCGGTGAAATAAGTGACCAGAACGTGGTGTTGGTGTTCCCTAAAGCACGCAGTGCCTCTTGCGACAGAAACACCGCGGTCGAGAAGCTACTTTTGATCACTCTCTATGATAGCGTCGACGTCAGGAGCAGCATCTTCACAATAGACTGTGATCATCAAGCTTGCGTGGGGTGGCAGGGTGAAATGATCATCGGCAATCCTTACAACAGCACGATGTTCGGGGTTCAGCTCCGGCGTCATGGAGTGATCGGGGGAAGAAGTTATTGACTTTATCTGCAGATCTTTTATTGCAGCGTTGTCCATCGAAAGTCCATTCCAAGAATTACGTCGAGGAAAGAGTTGGGCAAAATGACGAACGCAGCAGGGTACGTGGCGCTGTTCTTGGTAAGACGTGCTGAGCAGGTTTAAATGGGCGTTACAAAGTGGCCTCCTGCTGTGCATATGTGCGGGCCGTCTCATCTGACCATAACTTTCTTTAGCTTAGGCGCAAATGATCCGCTCATGACTGAGTAGTCGGCCCCCGTGTCTATGAGGGCAACTACATCAAAGCTGTCAATGGACAACTGGACGTCAGATGCTGCCTTCCTCGAGCTCTGGGTGCGTAGTATAGTCGTATCGGCGTGTTTGTCTTCTCGGTTTGGCACTATGCATCGTCATATCGTCTTTTCCTCAACGGCAGGCTTGGTCATGTCGGGTACGCGTCGTGACGTGTCGTTGTTGTCGTGTTGGGGAGTCACGTCCGAGTTATATCGGGTCGTGGGGATGAGGGAAAGTCGCAAATCATGGTCTTCGGCCAGTCGTGTGTCGTTGGAGGGTTTTCATTTTTCCGGTGTTGTGCAACTTTTCTTCCAGACGTTGCTGCTTTTAGTTTCCCCCGCGAGGGCTGGAGGACCTTCCACGTGCAATCTCAGCATTGCTACGGTGGTTCGGCGACTGGAATTGGTAGGGCCACGACGAACGGTTCAAACGGGCTGGTCCAAGCCTGGTGTTGGACAGGTATTCTTCGATAACAGATGGGTGCTCGCCGGGTCGGGGCGAGGTGCGTCGACGCAGAACCCTCGCAAAGCGATCCTCTTTTAGGGGCAGCGACGGTAGATGTGGTCGGCATCTCTGCAGTGGTGGTACATCGGAAGATTGTCGGCGGTCGCCATACGTCGGTCTTCCTTGGGCCGGGGGGTAGCACAGCAGGTGGTCGGGCCGGCGACAGGAGAAGACGGTACGGAGCCTCGTGACGATATGGCGCAATTGGGCCAGGGGGACGGACAGCAGCCGCGTAAGCCATCGCTTGCGGCTCGAAGGGTGCTTCCTTCTGGCGTCGTTCTAAGTTCCCAGCGCTTGCTGCAGTTCTCCTATAATGACGTCGGTAAGAGAGGCGACCTGTGGTTGCGGCGGCGTTAGGAGTAGTTTCCGCAAATCCTCCCTCACTACTGCGCGGATAGTCTCGCGTAGGCTATCTGCGGTAATCCGCATGCTGTGGGCGGAGGTCGCATTGGCCGTGCCGCCAGAGTTGCGGTCGTACTGCTTAGCACGCATTTCGAGGGCATTTTCAATTGTGCTGGCTTCGGTCGTGAATTCGGCGACGGTTTGGGGGATTTCGAACAAGTTCAGTAAACAGTTCTTCCTTCACACAGCACATTAAAGAGCGTGCCTTCTTTTCTTCCACCATGCAAACATCGGCACGCCTCAAAAGTCTCTTCATCTCTTTGACAAACTCAATAATGCCTTCTTTAGGGTGTTGTGTCCGCGTCTACAGCAACACTTCGGCCCGCTCTTTTTCCACAACCTTGGTGAACGTCGTTAAAAATTGCGTTCTGAATTCGTTCGAAGATACTAGGGACCTCTCATTGTTCTCGAACCAGATCCGGGCTGAATTCTCAAGGTAAAACACTTCCCTCAGTGTCTCCGTGTATTGCCATCGTTTAAACAGCTTGACCCGTTCGACTTGCTTCAACCAGTCTTCGGGATCCTACGAAGGTGACCCATGAAATGATGGGGGCTCCCTGGGTTGCTGAAGAACGATGCCAGGAATGGTAGCGCCGGTCATGGTGCCTGCGTTAATCATGGTGGTGGTCGCGACGTCTTCATTTTTCAAGTTTTCCGGAAGCAGTTCAAACTCCGGCTGAAGACCTCCCTGTCGGCGGCTGACACGAGTGGGGCTTGCGTGTCGGCTTGACGAAGGCTTAGTGTGCATTTACCCAGCACCTTCATCAGATGTCACGAAGTCAAAGGCGGCGCAGTTGTCTTGATGGAAAACAAGTTTATTGGAACGAACGTATGCTCCCCTAACCACTCAACGAATACACAGGCGGCGAAGCGGCAGTCAACTGACGTGCTCAAGCGAGCGTCGGCGGTTCGAATACCCCGGCGTCTGCTCTGCGGGCATTTGTCTTGGTGCGAGTGTTTAAAACCGTAAAATTACACCCAGAACGCTGTAAGTCAGAGTATTTTTGGCTTTTTACATTATTTCGAAACGCTCTCCTTATCAAAAAAATACTTGCGGCATAAAAATTAAGAATGCAACACGGGCTTCACTTGGCACACGGATAATACAGATAACGCAATCCGCATCAGCTGGTCGGCAAAACAAAACATAAACAAACCCAATGCATGGTTCGCGGCAATATGATACTCTTAAATCACAGGCCAAGAATATTGTGCCTCCAAGAAACACACCTGCACACATCGCAGAGAAACTTTTTAATGCAGTACGTTGTCTTCCGTAAGGACAGACAAAATGGCATGCAGCCGTATGGTGTTGTGTTAATAATATTACAAAATCTGTTGCCTGCTATTACGTCAAACTACAGACACCTGCTGAAGCTGTTGCTGTCAGAGCCATACATTTTAGTACACTAGTTAGAGTGTGCTCTCTTTACATTCCGCGTGACCATCGCCTCTCCAACGTTGAATTTGAAAACCTAATTAATGAGCCTCCGAAACCCTACATCTTAACTGGGGATCCTAATGCTCACATCCCCATCTGGGGACCTTTCAAGCCAATGCTCGAGGGCGGCTCATTGAAAGGTTAGTCCTGTCTTCGGGATGGTGCATCTTTATAAGAAGCACGCACATATTACAACACCACGCACCACACATATTCAGCAATAGACCTTGCAATTGGCTGGAACGTATAAAAATGAATGCAACGTAATAAAAACCGCTAAGGCAGGGACCATTTTCCCGTAAAACTAATAGCTACAAACAATTACTCGGAAGTCACAGAACCCCTTGAGACATTTAAATTACAAGTAGCTGACTGGAAAACATAGAAAAAGCTTTCCAGGCTACCCCTTGCATTAATCAGCCATTTAGATGCCGAAGCAGTCACTTCACTGATTACGACCCATATTCTTGACTGTGAGAAGAAAGCATTCCAGAGACTACATCCAAAACTTTCTCAAAACCCAGACCATGGTGGAATGATGCCTGCAGACGCTCACGGTCTGAACAGAACAAGGCGTGGACACTCACGCCGCTATCCCACGGCTGACAACCTGCTCGGCTTATAGTTCAAAGGTTGTTGTCACAGTATGCTGGGTTTCGGGCCACTCTGGCATTACGGGAAATGAAGGCGCCGACCAAAGTGCTGCAGAAGCTGTCCTTCTTGGCACCATAGACATAACGTTGTTCTATATCAAGACCTAAAACCATTGTGAGGAAGCAGCTCCGAAACCACTGGCAACAATGGGGTCAATCAATTTATAATAAACTACATGTTAATAAACCTAGAATAGAAAAGCCTCCTGCCAAGAAACAGACGAGATCCATAGAGGTGGCCTTATTCAGGCTTAGAATTGGCCACACGCACATCACGCATTGACACTTGTGAACTGAACAAACAAGCCGCAGTGCCATCGATGTGGAGGTCAGCTTTCTGTCCTTTATATGCTTATTGATTGGGACACGTGTAACATTGAAAGGAAACGTCATTTTAATGAAGCTTACACAGATAGCATTCCCTTGCACTCTGCAATATTTTTACCAAACCATGCAATGATCTTTTAGAAAAAACATTTTTAGTTACCTAGGAGGCGTAAAATTTTAAAACACACATCATATAGCCCATAACCACACCTGTGTTCATTATGTCTTTAAAATGGGGGTGGAACCTGAGGCATTCTACCTTAGCTGTTTGCACTCACTGTATAATGTCCCTATACACCAGTTCTCTTAATGTACTCACTAAGCTTTAATTAGGGGCCAGTACACCAACCGCCTGAGTAACTTTTTTAAAACTAGCGCCTCCTTTACAAATCCTTCCCATCTCTTTTACCATTGCCATGGCGCTCTTCGCCTTTGTCGGCCTTGCGCCATTAAACCCGAATTCATCATCATCATCAGCCCTTCACAAAGGCACGCCTTATCACCTGTGTTTATCGGCGCGGTAAACCTTACAATTAATCAATCAAATCTTTACCCGAAGCGGTGGGTCAGTGGCTAAGACGTTGCGCTGCTCAGCACCAGACCCCAGGTTCGATTCCGGGCAGCGGTGGCCGCTTTCTGATGGAGGCGAAAAGCAAAAACGCCCGTGTCTACGAGATTTAGGCGCACCCTATGTATCAACAGGTGGTCAAATATAATGTCGTAGGTTTCCACTCCGGCGCGCTTAACCGCCTACGTTGCCCCTGCTGGGGCACCTTGTCTATTCAAGGGGACGGTAGTGGCGACACACCAGCGTACGCCGAGGCCCATGTGGGTTGGACCCATCCACGCCCCGGTTGTGCGTGGCATATCCGTGTCCAGGGAAAAGGGAATCCTGGTGGCTGAGCCAAAGCCAGGGTTGTTTTGAACCTTTACGGCCCCCTGGTGCGCAACACGCCACTTTGGCCCCTGCTTGCTGCAGACGGCACCCCAGGATTGACCCGCCCTGGGGAAAGCAGCCAGTCGCCTTTTCCTATCTCCCTCACTCTTTTTTTCTGTCCTGTCATTTTCTGTGACTGTCCTTTCACTTGCTCTTTTCCTGTTTTTCCCTTTTACTTTCAGGCGGCAAGGGGTAACTTTGTGCAAAATGGCCTACCTAGACCACTTTTCATAAAGTTATCCTGGCCACGTATGGCTAGCGTGCATACATGCACGCTCCCCTGGTTTGGCTCCGTGGTGGGCGGCCAGCGTGGCTACCGAAAAACACCAGCTATCCACATGGCGAAAAGCAAAACACCGCGTGATCGGTCCTTCAAAAGGGGCCGGACCGAAGTCACTACTGAGTACATCCCAGCAAAAAGTGACAACTTCTCACGATTTTTTGTAATTCAAGGCGTCGAGGAGCCAATACAGACAAAGTCTCCCTTTGCAATTGCCACGACCCTCAATCAGATAGTAGGGATGACCTACAATGCCAGGAAACTCCAGAATGGTGATGTACTGGTAGAAGTGCACACCCTAGAACAAAGTGCAAAAAATCATGGAGCTTTCAAAAATCGAAGACGCTAACGTGATAGTGAACATACACAGCAAAGTGTACTTCTCCAAGGGCGTTGCCAGTGAGGCCGGGCTGTTCCTTTGCTCCGACACGGAGATTGAGAGCGAACTGGTGGAACAAGGAGTGGTCGCAGCACGTAGAATATTGATCAGAAAAAACGGAGAGGAAACAAAGACCAAGCATGTTGTCTTAACATTCAACTCGACCACACCACCACACCCAGTACATACAGCATATCTAAGTTGATAAGTGCGGCCCCACATCCCAAACTATTGGAGGTACTTTCACTGCCAACGGTTTGATCATGGGTCTGCATCATGTCGAGGCAAACCCACATGCGCTAGGTGTGGAGGAAAAGCGCACGAAAATGAAGGCCAAGAAAAAGAACCCCACTGCTTTAACTGTTCTGGTAACCACGGTGCGTACTCCAGATCATGTCCGGTCTGGAAGAATGAGAAAGAAGTAATGACCATCAAGACGACACAGAATGTATAATACCCTGAGGCTCAGAAAAGGCTAAGTTTCCAGCAAAAACGAACTGTTGCGGAGGTGTTGCGGTGGGGGCCGGCGCCATCTCTGGTGTCTGTAGGCGCGCAGGTCGAGCTGAGGGACCTGGTGTAGGCTGTACGGCCACCTACTCTCCCAGAGGCTGGGCTGCCCCAATGCCCGGCACTGACTCGGTCCACGCAGGTGGACCGAGTGGACCACTCAGCAGACTGCTCAGTCCCTCAGCCCTCTACACAAGCCGGGCCAGAAGCCTGTGTACCGGCTCCTGATGGGGTGGAGGAGATTTCGGGGCTAACACGCAACTCAGCGAGATCTGCCCCGACTGCACGGTCGGCCACCTCTTCTCGGCGGACGGTCGACGCGCACCACAAGGAGCCTTCGGGAAGTTGCACTGCTGCAGGTGCGGCTCCTGCGCGGCAACGGCCTGGGGAACACCTCTATCTTCGAAGGGTACCCAAGGGGAGCGGAATGGCTGGGCGTCCACAGGCGACAGTAGGAAAGACGGAGAGGAGGAGAAGGACGTGAGCTCCCCGCACCTCCTTGAATACAAAAGAGCAAACCCAAAAGAATGCTATGATGCGAATCATACAGTGGAAATGTCGTGGGTTATTGCGTAACATAGGTGACATTCATGAATTGTTGAAGTCCCAATTATCTTTTACCCGTCTGCAGGAAACGCATTTATTTTCTATGCACAATAATCTATTCACAAAACATAATTTTTATCGCAAAGACTGGACAAACTCACTTGTATGTTCTGGAGAAGTGACAATGATCACTTTCCAGTCAATCCCAACAAACGAACTGAAGCTTTAAACAACTTTGGAGGCAGTAGCAATAAGAACACACATTGAAATAGCCCTCAGATTTGTTCCTTGCATATCCCACCAACCGTTTCAGTGACCCGGAACGATCGGTTCCGGCTCATAGATCAGTTGCTTGAGCCTTTCCTGTTTCTGGGGGATCACAATGCACAGAATGTAGTGTGGGGAAGTGCTCAGAGGGACACACGAGGCTGACTTATCAAATAGTGGTGGCAGCTCCTTTGCATTATTCAATTATGGGAGTCCTATTTACATCTGCTCATCAACCCTCACTGAATCATGCATCGACATCTCTCTTGCAACACCATCCCTAAGTGCCTTTTTCACTTGGTCAACACTCCAAGATCCTCTTGAGAGTGACCATTACCCAGTTTTCTGGACTCAACACCGGCAGTACCCATGCTATCAGAGCGCACCAAAAGGTGGAAGTTGCAGGAGGCCAACTGGTCTCTGTTTGAACTGACATGTGAAATTGATTTGCACGATATACAGGACCTGAGTGCGGATGAAGCTTGCAGTCTAATAACTTCTCGCCTCTTGGAAGCTGCAAAAGTGTCTATTCCAGAGTCCTCCCGGACACTCCCCTGAAGGTCAAAGCGGTGGTGAAACTCTGATTGCAGGGACGCCCGTAGGAAGCAAAACCGCGCATGGTCCTGTTACAGACGCTACCCCACCGCCACATATCTAGTAAACTTCAAACGACTCAGAGCAGAGACACGCAAAATAAAACGGCAGTCGAAAAAGGCTTCATGGCAGGATTTTGTAAGTTCCAAAAGTAGTAATGTTAGCGCCAAAACGGTCAGGGATAGGGTCAGGAAAGTGAGTGGCAATTACAGTGCATTTACCATGCCACTTTTTGATCTTATCAAAGGCCTTACCGAGCAGGCAAACGTTCTAGCTGAATGTTTCGCAAAAGGGTCCAGCTCAGCCCACTGTGTCCGGGGAAAAGGGCATACTGGTGGTTGAGCCAAAGCCAGGGTTTTTTTGGACCTTCATGGCCGCCTGGCAGAGGCAACACACCACTTCGGCCCCCGTTTCCCGTAGACGGTGCCCCCAGTCTGACCCGACCTGGGGGGAATCAGCCAGTCGCCTTTTCCTGTCCTCTTCTTCATTCTTTTGCTTTCCCTATTGTCTTTCCTAACCCTGTCCTGTCATCTTCTGTCTTCCTTATTTCTCCGTTTAGTCTCCAGGCGGCAAGGGTTAACCCTGTGCGAAGGCTTCACCCTAGATCCCGAGCATAGGTTTATAGTGGCGAGGTACAGTTAACGTGCGCTTCAAGCCACGTTCCTTGTTGGGCTCGGTGGTGGGCGACTGGCCTTGCCACCTAATTGATTCCATTTTCTATGGCTATCTTCTCAGCTCCCGCAAAAAACCCTGATCGACTCCTAAAGGGGTCGCACCGAAGCACTCCGCACCCAACCACCTCAGGCAGCTTTCAGCAAATCCTTGTTGTACACTCGACCGACGAAAAACCTATCACCGACCTGTCAGTTTTCTTGATTGCCAAGCGCATTTAAAAGATTGTTGGAAAAGACTACAATGCCAAAAAGATGCCCTCTGGAGACCTTCTTGTCGAAGTTATGCGAAAAACCAAAGTGAGAACCTCCTGAAGCAAGAAAAAATTTGCCAACTTGACTGTCACAGTTACGCCACACCCGCACACTAAACCACTGTCCAAGGTGTTATCTCTGACAAAGAACTTCCTCCATGAGACAGATGATGATCTCCTTGAGGGACTGCATGACCAAGGTTTTGTTGGCGTCCGTAGAATTATTATGAGAAGAGATGGAGCAGAGATCAAGACCCGACCACATCATCCTAACATTTGCTAGCTCTACCCTGCCAGAGACAGTGAAGGCAGCTTTCCTTAGCTGTCGTGTACGCGCCTACATTCCAAACCCGAGGCGATGCTTTAAATGTCAACACTACGGTCATGGAACTCTAGCTTGCCGTGGCAAGCTTACCTATGCGAAATGTGGCGAGAATGATCACTCTTCTGATGACTGCAAAAACACAATCATGAAATGTCCGAACTGCAGTGGTTCACACGCTGCATACTCACGATCTTGCCCATCTTTCAAGAAAGAAAAAGAGATCATTCAGATCAAAGTAACCGAAAATATCAGTTTCCCCGAAGCACGCCAAAAGCACAAGATGTTTTCGGCTGCATCCTATGCAGACGCCGCCCGCCGGGGGTTGGGGCGACGTTGGTTAGTACTGCGACACAATGCAGCTTAGCTGATGTGTCGCTGTCGTTAACCCCCTCCGAGCAACCACCAGCTCCTGCTCTACAGCAGGGCCCTGGTGGTTCCTCCTCCTGCTGGGCTGCCGTCCACAGCCGAGCACCCCGCCACTACGTCTGCGGAGCCCGTGGAGAATGTGGTTACGGGCGCTGTTGGGACTGGTCCGTCCTCTTCCAGTCCAGCTCCATTGGCCCGCACGACACCCGAGGGCATTGAGAGCATGAACTCAGGTGGCCCCACCACTACTCCTTCCCTTCCCGCACCGCAGGTTTCCAACCAAGAAGCCTGCGGCCACCTCAGGAACCAATCCGCGAGGTGGATGTCGGGTGGACACCATGTCGGTGCCGCCTGATTTGTCAGACGAGGACATGGACACCTCGGCATCTCAACCTGCCCAGCAGGCGCAAAATGAGCGCCGTGCACTTTTGGCCGGGGGGAAAAAACCACCTCATCGTACAACAGGCCCCTAAACAAGACTCACTGACATGAACCAAAATAGGCAACTTCTCAACTACATCTTTATTATCTTTAATCCATAATAGCTGTTGAAAACATAGTTCAATAGAACTGTAGGGGTCTCATAAAAAACTTGGATGATGTATATGAACTCCTTTATAAACATCAATCCAGTATTGTTTGCCTCCAAGAGACACACCTGAATCCCAAGCAAAGTAACTTTCTTAAACAATACGCTGTCTTCAGGAAAGATAGAGATGCCTTTGCTCATTCATCTGGTGGGATTGCCATTGTGACGCGAAAATCCATTCCATCCCAGTCCATTAGACTACTCACCAGCCTTGAGGCAGTTGCTGTCCGCGTGATCATTTTTGGTCGGCTGATTACAATATGTTCCTTATACATTCCCCCGGATCATCAATTGTCTACCTCAGAATTTGAGTCGTTGGTAAATGAGCTTCCTGAACCATTTATCTTAGTTGGAGACCTAAATGCACACAACAAACTCTGGGGTTCTGGGCGAACTGACGCTCGCGGCCGCTTGATTTAACATTTCCTAGTATCATCTGGTGCGTGTTTGTTCTACAAAAAACAGCCCACATATTATAACGTTACACGCAACACGTACTCACACATAGACTTGGCAATCGGTTCTGCTGTTCTTTTTCCACTCGTTGAGTGGCAGGGGAGAAAAACCGCTTGGAAGTGCCCATTTCGCAGTATTCCTGAGATGCCTAGACAGAGACCCTTACACTCCCACCTCAACTAAAAGGTTTAAAGAAACCGCTGCAGACTGGGAGAAATTTAAGCAGAAATCTCAACTCACATACAGTTCCATAGAACACTTGGGTATTGATGAAGCTTGTACCCTTGTCACGGCACATATCCTTGACGCTGCAGAGAACTTCATTCCCAGACTTCTGGTAACACAAGTAACCTAGGCGGCCCTGGTGGAATGAAGAGTGTCGACAAGCACGCCAGGCACAGAACAAGGCGTGGGGCATTCTTCGCATGTACCCCACTGCGGACAACCTTGTAGCGTTCAAGCGCACCAAAGCCATGGGAAGGCGCATTCGCCGTCAGGCCAAAAACAATACCTGGAGGTCCTTCTTAACTGCAATAAATTCTTTCACCGATACAAGAAGGTTTGAACAGGATAAGAAAACTAATGGACAAAGCACCACATGGCTTACCCCTTGTTGACACCACTGGTGGCACCCTGGAGGACCAGGCAAATGCCGTTGGCACAATACTTCAAACACGTCTCAAGCTCTTCACATTACACAAGCACATTTATACACTACAAAAAGTCAGCCGAGCGGAAGTCCATACGTGACACAAGCATCAAACGACTGCCTATAACTCTCCATTCTCCCTTCACGAGGTCATGGACTGCGTTGGCTGGTTGCAAGCCTTCGGCACCAGGGCCAGATAACATTACGTACGGCATGATCAAACACCTTCATACAGGACAATCAATACTCTCCTGTTTTTATTTAAGAGAATATGGCGTGCTGGCACTTTCCTAAGGATGGAAACAGGCTATTTTTGTGCCCATGCTGAAAGATGGAAAGGATGCATCCTGTGTTTCAAGTTATCGTCCAATTGCCCTGACCAGCTGCTTGTGCAAGCTGTTCGAAAAAATGATCAACAGACGGTTACTATACTTCCTGTAATACAATGGTATTCTGGACAGCTTGCCAGGCAGGTTTTCGGTCGGGCAGATCAACAACAGACCAACTTGTCGCTTTTGAATCCTATGTGAAAAATGCCTTTGTTAACAAACAGTTTTTGATATGTCGATATTTTTTGATCTAGAAAAAGAATATGACACTGCCTGGCGCTACGGCATCCCTGCGAGACCTGAAATCTTTTGGAATTTGTGGGAATATGCTTAATGCCCTTGAAAGCTATTTGTCTGAACGAACATTCAGAGTGAGGGTCGGGGCTGCAGTATCCGCGCTGTATATGCAAGAAAATGGCGTCGTCCTCAGGGTGGGAGTTACTTAGTTGCACACTTTTTATAGCTAAGATGAACACACTTGGAAAAGCTCTGCCCCGTACCATTTTTTACCCCATTACGTGGATGATGTTCATATCAGTTCCGGTCCTGTAACCTGTCTATCTGTGAACGGCAGTTACAACTTGCCACAAACAGGCTTGTAAAATGGGCCGACGAAAATGGCTTTAAGCTAAATCCTCAAAAGAGCACATGTGTCTTATTTTCCAAGAGGCGTGGTATTCCACCTGAGCCCACCGTCCACCTTCAGTGGAGTGGCTGTGCCTGTGAAGAAGGAACACAAGTTTTTAGGGATTGTGCTAGATGAAAAGCTGTCATTTATTCCACATATGAAGCTACTCAAATAAAAATGTATAAAGGCAATGAATATCCTAAAAAGTCCTATCCCACCACTCCTACGGCGCAGATAAGATGTGCCTGCTGCGGCTCTACAACAGTTTAGAGAAAGTCGCGGCTGGACTATGGGAGCGTAGTATACGGGTCAGCTTCGAAATCGCTTTAAAAATGCTTGACCCTGTTCGCACCTTAGGCTTCGCCTTTCGTCAGGAGCCTTCCGAACGAGTCCTGCACCAAGCCTTTATGTGGCATGTGACCAGTGGTGCCTGAAAGACCAGCGCTTATACACAGATCTATTGTATGCCATGAAGGCAACATCCATAAAAAATCACCCTTCTTCGTTTATTGTCAATGACACCTCTGCCATGCACTCGTTCTCAGTCGGCCCTCTATATCTATGCCATTTTGTGTTGAGAGTAAGAGTGCACGCTGAAGAGCTTGGGGTTTCTTTTAGCGAGACTTACAAAACTTCGATCACAGACCTTGTTGCTCCCTTGGAAATGTCCCTGATTTCTTGTGATTTATCTTTCAGAGCCATTAACAAAGAACTGCACCAAAGAGAACTCATCTTGCAGCTCTTCCTACATCTACGACACCAGAATATCCTACACAACATTTTCTCACAGATGCCTCCAAGTCCGCCCATTCTGTGTCATGCGCTGCACATGGCCCAAACTTTGCTATCACAAAGACAATGAACAAAAATACCAGTATTTTTACAGCTGAGGCGCACGGCATTTCAACCACTGCGGAACACATTACAGAAACCAGAATACCCAGTTCCATTATTTTTACAGACTCCCTGAGTGTAGTATTAGCTCTCCATTCAGGAAAACCAACTAGAAACATTATTTTAAACCGTCTTATCAAATCCATAATGTCTGCTTACGCTTTAAAATTGACTGTAGTAGTGTGCTGGGTACCTGGGCACAGTGCAATTTCAGGAAATGAAATGGCTGACCAGAATGCTGCTGTGGCGGCTCTCCGCAGTGTTGTAGATATCCCACATGTGCCCTACCTAGACATGAAACCACTAGTTCGGAGTATGCTTCGGAGGCGCTGGCAGGTACAGTGGGACACACAAATCGAAAACAAACGGCACATTATAAAACCACGCATAGGGAAATACAGCACAGAGAAACGGAACAGGTTGACAGAAATATCAATATGCAGATTAAGAATAGGTCGAACACACGCTACACACTCATACCTTTTAAACGAAACCCCACCACCATCTTGTGAGAAATGCGGAAGAAGACTTACAGTCCTCCATGTATTGATTGAATGCTTGGCATACCATGACGCACGGAAACGACACTTCCCAGAACGATACACCTACACGATACCCTTACACTCATCCTTGTTTTATCTGATCAACCCCAATTAGAAGTGAAACGCCTTTTAGCCTATCTCACTGACATTGGAATTTTTAGCACTCATCTCATACCATGTGTGACATCAGGGCCACCCAATGCAAATAGTGAGGGCGGTTCTGAGCGTTTTCATAACGTGCCAGGGACGTCCACGCCATCCTGCTATGTTATGGCACTCCCAGCAACACACATAAACATCTTCACTGTTACCCTCTCATCTTATTCATCTTCGCTTCTAGAGTAAGGGCCCTTTACACCCATATATACACTATTTTTATCAAGTACATCACAATCATCGCCATGGCATTTTAACAAATGTGACAAAACAAACATTGTCTTGGCGCTCTTTGGCCTCAGACGCCCTTGCGCCAATAAAATATACATATTAGTAGTAGTAGTTTGGTTTTCGGGCAAGGCACTCAATAAATGACCATCTTCACCGTTTAGAAACTAAAACTAGGGAGTCCTTTGTTCAACGACAGAACTGCGTCTCCGTATTTTTTGACTTGTCGAAGCCTTATGACACCACATGGAAACATGGTTTAATGCTAGATCTGCAAGGTTACGGTGTAAAAAGCAGAATGCTTGGGATGCTGAAAAGGTGCCTTTCCAATCGCTCTTCTGGAGTGAAATTTCGAACAGTATTATCGGATGAGTACACTCAGGGAAATGGCGTACCTCAGGGAGGTGTTCTCAGTGTTACGTTGTTCCTAATCAATCTAAACTCGGTTGCACGTGTAGTACCGAAATCTTTGAAGTATTCGCTTTATGCGGACGATATTGAGATCAGCGTTTCCTCGTGCAACTGAGCATCCTGTGAAAGGCAACTGCAAATTGGCATAAACCATCTAGTGCGGTGGGCAGAGGAAAATGGATAAAGCTTCGTTGAAGAAAAAACAGTGTGTGCCTTTCAGTGTGTACCGAGGAATGGTGGTAGATACTCAGCTGCGTATTAAATTGGCCCAAATTCCTGTTCGAACTCAGCACAATTTTTTGGTTTATTATTGGACCAAAATCAAACATTTTCAAGCCACGTAATTTATTTAAATAAAACTTTTATGAAATAAATCATGTTTTAAAGCATTTATCCTATAGAACCTGAGGCTCAGATCGTACCTGTATTTTGCGGGTTTACAGCAGTCTAACTCGTTCCCAATTTGATTATGGCTGCTTTTTGTATGGATCTGATCGCGAATCTGTCCTCAATGCTCTCGACACCATTCACACTCGGGCTTGAGAACCGGAGCTTTCCGGACATCTCCGGTACAGAGCCTGTATGCAGAAAGCAATCAATGGTCACTTTACAAATGGAGAGTACTCCTTGGAAACATTTACATAATGAGAATTCTTTTTGAAACCTCACTGTTTTTGAAACCTCGCTTTGAAACTCTCTTTACCAACAATATTCGGACTATTACAACTATGTTTTTCCGGTACTGCACTCTAAATGAAGCCCTTGACTTTTATGTGGATTATCTCATGCTGGTCACCCACAGAACCGGTTATGCTCCATGGGAATACCGCAATCCACAATGTGACTTTTTCTTGCTGAAGTACACTAAGCAGAACACTCCAAAGGAAGTACTGCAGCACGAGGTCCTATATCTTTAGTTCATGTATGCGGAGTGTTCTAAATACTTTCCAGATGGTTCTAAAGGGGAAAGGCATGTGGGAGCAGCTGCAATTGGACCTCATTACGAAGAATGCAAATGGCTCAGACCTGACGCTAGTATCTTTACTGCCGAACTGTGTGCCATACAGCTCGTTTTAGTCAAAGTATGCACTGAAAAGACACCGCAATCAATCATATTCTCTGACTCTCTCAGCGCATTAGCAGCCCTGTATTCAGAAATCAAAACCTAAAATCCGCTTGTTCGACAAGTGCTTCACCAACTAATGGACTATAGCAAAAATCACTTAGACGTGAGTTTCTGCTGTGCACCGAGTCATGTAGGAATTGACGGCAATGAAAAGGCAGGTGCCTTCGCAGCCCAGACAAAAGAGCTCTAGGTTACGGAAACTCGTTTCGCCTACCAGGATTACAGAAGGAGACCAAAATTATCCATTACGAAGAAGTGACAGTCTGAATGGGCATAACTAAATGAAAACAAGCCCAACCTTGTGTAGACGCACCTGAGAGAGTGGCAGAGCTAAAGACATAAAGAAAGATTTGTACAGGCGGTATTATGTCGCCCAAGAGTTGGGCAGACGTGCTTGACACACAACTTCCTATTGCTAGAAGAAGACCCTCCAGAATGTGAGCAACGTGGGAGGAGCTTTGCGGTAGTACATGTATGTATAGAGCGTCCTAGTTCCGAAAAAAGCGTCGTGAATTTTTTTTCCCACTTTTATAAATTTTACATTTCATTGTACCCTGTTTTACTACTAGGCGATGAGCTCCTGGTTTCTTTGGAAAAGCTTTTTAAATATTTGTGTCCCATCAAGCTTGAAGAGAAACTTTGATTTTACCATGCTACGTCATTTTTGGATGAGCGGATTATAAATTTTTTAGTGCATTCGACTTTTGCAGAAACTTTGATTTCCCCACTTTACATCATTTTTACATGAGCCTTTTTTGTAGTGTGTCCAAGCTTTATATATTACCTTGTGTCTGGAGCATTATGGCCAAATTTGGCTGCTTTAGCAATAAAATTCAAATTCATTCATTCAGCACCTGCGCGTCAAACCCTACAATCAATCAAATCAAATCAATCAATTAAAATTTTGTACGCAGAGCACATATACCTCCTACAAAAAGATAATTGCATTCCGAACCATCAATAGCCAGAGTTCATTACTACGCGGCAGACATTGAAAAAGAGGATGGCTATAGAAGCCTTTAGGCGGTACATTCGTGCGTGTACTTATGGGTTTTGTTTTCTGCTCTTGAAAATTCTTTCAAACGAAAGCGCAACTCTGATTAAAACACGTAATCATGAGTTAAATAGAGCCTCCTCGCTACCACTGTCATCCCGCGTATCCACAAATGAAATCCAAATTCTTTGAAGTTAGGATATTTATTTGTTGTTTTATTGTAATAGGCGCCCATAGAAATACCAAAAAGACCCAAAATGAAATATAATAAAATAAAGTTCAATTTGACTACTCATAGCCCAATCCACAAAAATAATACCCCGGCCTAGAAAAACACAGCAAAAACAGAAAGATATGAAATAGCCTGAAAATAATGTAATGAAGTCGCGAAGTCATATTAAACAAATAGCCCTTACGATATAAAAATAAAAACTGAGACACATCAGAAATGTTGAAAGCGTTCTACTGATGTGACAACGGAAACCCAGGGGAGCTTTACTGGTGCTAGGGCCAGGTGACAGATATGGAGATAGCACCGGGTGTGCCGTGGCGGCACAAGACTTCGACAATTTTGTCCGCAATAGGTTTGGGGTTTGGTACTCGGAGAGGGGATGCTCAACACATTTTGTGAACATGTCGAGCCCGACGAAAATGTACTTGTGTTCTCGAGGCGTCGAAGGCAGTGCCCGAATGAGGTACGCGCCTAATTTCTGCGTGGGTTCGGTCACCCAAGTTTTTTTCTATGGCGGCCTTTGGCTCCTGGCGGTCCGGCCTAAAACTCTGACACTGCTGGAGTAGCGAGATGTGCCCTACCCTCTGACACTCTTATGTAGTGAGATGTGTCCGAGCGGAGACCTAACCACATAACACTGCTCCCGTTCCGTCTGACAGTTTTGAAAAAAACTTCGACGGGCAATAAGTGTGTGGTCGTGTTAATTTCAAAAACAGGCTTTCAAGGGCTGTTAACGCCAGGAGACCGGCTTTGGATCTCCTGTGTATACGAGAAGCCCCTCACGTGATATGGAGCTGTCATGAATTAAATATTGAATACGTTTTGATGATGGTTTGATTTTATTGGCGCAAGGCCGACATGGGCAAAGAGCGCCAAACACAAAGTGATTTGATGAGGTGAGAACACGAAATAAAATCAGTTAGAAGCTATGAGCACGGCTGGTGTAAAGGGCCAGGGTGAAGAACAAGAGTGGTTAAAAAAAAATAAGGTGGCTATATAAATAAGTAAATAAATAAATAAGGTAAAACTATGGGTGGTATGAGATGAGTTGTAAAAAGTGAACTTCTGATAGGAACTGAAAGGTGCGTTGAACAGAAAACATGGCATCGTCTCCTAAGAAGCATGACGGGTGTGGTGGAATATGTCGTGTGTGTAGTTGAGGGAAGTGTTTGCGTCGTGTAGTGTCGAGTGCCTTACATTGTATGAGAATGTGCATCACGGATATGGCCTCTCCGCACCTGCTGCACAGAGGTCTTGGAGATCCAGTGAGCAGGTGCGAGTGCGTTGCATGAGTGTGCCCTATCCGCAATCTAGCCAAGGCGACTTCTGTGTATCTGTTGCGTGTATGGGAGGTGTACGGTCCCAAGTGTGGTTTTATTACCTGTAACTTGTTGTCTGTTTGTTCGCTCCAATGTGTTTGCCATGTTTTGCGAAGTTGTTGTTTGATGTGTGGTTTCACGTCGGTGTAGGGTAATGTGATGTCTACTGCATTCGAGAGTGTAGCAGCAGCGGCCATTCGATCCGCGGCTTCGTTCCCGGCTATACCACAGTGGCCAGGGACCCAGCAAAGGACGAGTTCAAATTTGTAGACATACACCGACATAATACCTTTGATGATAAGATTTACAACGTGATTTTTTGAAGACTTTGTTGAAGACAATGCCCGCACAACACTGAGGGAGTCTGTATAGATAATGGATTGTGGGGTGTGGCTTTGGAGTAGGTATATGCTTAACAACAAGAAGTACATCATAAGCCTCTGCCGTAAAGATACTTGTATTACTGTTAAGAGTTCTAGTGACACTAAGGCCGGGCCCATGCGCAGCGCAGGACACAGAGGTGGAAGTCTTAGAGGCATCCGTATAAAATTCAGAATAATGATACTTCTCCTGCAAATACAAGAAGTGCTGCTGAATTGCACATTGGGAGCTCGGTTTTTATCTACATGTGTGAAAGATGTGTCGCATGAACAGGGCGGAGATGCCATGGTGCTATGAAATCTGTTACAGAACTTTGGATGGTGTCTAAAAGGAGACAGCAAGCTCTGACGCTTCCTCTCTAACTCTGTAAGAGAAGGGCGCAGAGAACGATGGTCGGTTTAGGAGTAGTGCAGTCATGGAGGTATCATGAAAAACTGATTTAAAAGGATGGTGAGGCATGGATGAAATTTTAAAAGCATAAAGGAGGTCTGTGTATGCTCGCTGACGTTGTAGGTTCCATTTGTTGCACTCTACATACAGACTTTCGACTGGACTAGTCCGAAAGGCACCACACGACAAGCGGAGCCCTAGATGAAGCACAGGGTCCAGCATTCTGAGGGATGTTTTAGTGGCTGACCCATAGACAACGCTACCATAGTCCAGTCGTGAACCTATCAAGCTGGTAAAAACACGTAAAAGAAGTTGTTTGTCAGCACCAAAAGAGATGTGCGACAGAACCTTCAGGATATTCATTGTTTTTAAGCATTTATGTTTTAGTTGTTTTATGTGTGGGATGAATGTGAGCTTTTCGTCAAAGATTATACCTAAAAACTTGTGTTCCTTTTTGACAGGAATAGAGACACCGTGGAGTCGAATGTCTGGATCCGGCCGAATGCCACGCCTCTTGGAAAACAGAACACAAGTGCACTTTCCTGGATTAAATTTAAAACCGTTGCTATCTGCCCAGCCGGCTAGCTTGTTCACACCAAGCTGCACTTGGCGCTCGCAGATAGACAAGTTACACGATTTGAAGGAGAGTTGAACGTCGTCTACATAGATTGAACAGGAGATCGATGGTGGCAGTGCCTTCTGAAGAGAATTCATTTTTACAATAAACAAAGTGCAACTCAAAACACCACCTTGCGGCACGCCGTTTTCCTGCACATGAACCCTAGAGAGTGCAGCTCCAACTCGCACACGAAACGTTCTTTCAAAAGGTAACTAACAAGCGTATTCATCATGTTACCCGACATGCAAAGGACTTCAAATCGCTGAGGATGCCGTACCGCCAAGCAGTGTCGTACGCCTTTTCAAAATCAAAGAATACTGTCATACAGTACTGCTTGTGGAGGAAAGCATCTTTATATATGACTCTAACGCAACGAGTTGATCGTTCGTAGATCGGCCCGCCCTAAAGCCCGCCTGGCAGCTCTCGAGAAGACCGTTGTACTCTAAGAAGTACACGAGTCTCCTGTTTATCATCTTCTCGAAGAGCTTACACAGGCAGCTTGTCAGGGCAATGGGACGATAGCTGGCGGGAGAGGAAGGGTCCTTCCCTTCCTTTAGGAAAGCCACTACTATGGCCTCCCTCCAAGAGCGTGGAATGTGCCCCGAAAGCCATATTTTGTTGTATAGGTGTATAGTGTTTCAAGAGTGTCTGGGTGTAGGTGCTGTATCATGGTGTATGTAATCTTATCTGCGCCTGGAGCTGAAGGTTTGCACGTGCTCAGAGCAGCCCTCAACTCATAGAGAGTGAATTCAGAGTTGTAGGAAGTTTTTGATCTGTCTTGTCGTGTAAGGGCTTTTTTCTGCAGATGTTTTGTGTTTCATGAAAGTGTTTGTGTAGTGTGCTGAACTGGACACGTGTTCGAAGTGTTGTGCAAGCGTGTTAGCCTGGTCTTCAAGTGTGTCCCCTGTTGTGCTAACCAGGGCAGGCTGTGTGTCTGTTGTCCTTTGAGCTTGCGTATACGTGTCCAGACTTTGTGTGTGTCCGTGTATATTAATGGATGTCAAGAAGGTGTGCCAACTCTCTCGTTTCGCCTCACGGCGCACACGTTTTCCTAACGCCTTGGCCCGTTTGAACAAAATGAGGTTACCCGACGTGGGGTACCGACGAAGGACACCCCACGCCTTGTTCTGGGCCTCTCGCGCCGCCTACAGTCCTCATTCCACCACGGCCTCCGCTGGTTGCGCGGGGCACCAGAGGCGTGGGGAATGGACTTTTCGGCGGCGTCGAGGATGTGCGCCGTGAGGAGTTGGGTAGCTTCTTCAACGTGTAGGTGTCCTATGGATGTGTGGTGTAGTTTGGATGTCTCTGTAAATGTGTTCCAGTTAGCTCGTGCTTCATTGAACCTATTATGGGAAGATGGACTGCTCGGGCCTTTACCTATATACGTTAATGAAGTGGGGAAATGGTCACTGCCATATGGGTCAGTGCCCACCCCTCGAAAGAGGAAAGAGAACTGCGGAGCCAATAGCCAAGTCAAGACATGAGTATGTGTTGTGTCCTATGTTATGATATGTAGGCTGTTTATTGTTGAAAAGGCATGCTCCAGAGGATGTAAGAAACCTCTCTATCAGGCGACCTCGGGCATCCGTACGAGAAGAGCCCCAAAGAGAATTGTGAGCATTAAGGTCGCCTGTTAGAATGTATGGTTCGGGCAGCTGGTCAACCAGCGCCTCGAAGTCAGAGCTCAAAAGTGTAACATCAGGAGGAATGTATATGGAGCATACCGTTATCAACCTATTAAATATTATTAAGCGTATTGCTACAGCCTCAAGGATAGTGTTTAAAGTGACAGGGTGGCATGCTAAGGATTTCCGGACGATTATGGCCACACCGCCAGAGGAGTGTGTGCAGCCATCCCTGTCTTTCCTGTATACCAGGTAACTATTCAAGAAATTTGTGTGTTTAGAATTCAAATGTGTTCCTGAACACACATTACACTTGGCTGATTGGTATGCAGAATCTCATACACGTCGTCAAGATTATTCAGAAGGCCTCTGCAGTTCCATTGTACTATGTTCTCTCTTCCCATTATGAAGTGTTCGGAGCTACTGGACTGTGTTGTTTATGTGTCGTCTTTCGGGGCTGTGACTCTCGTCTTTTTTGGCTTGTCGGGAGGCTTTGGCGTCGGGACGCGTTCCTTGCGGTGCACCGCAGACAAGAACGGACCGACGTCCATTTCATCCTCGGATGTCCTCAGAGCGCCTGACGGATCAGGCTCCTTGGACCGCGAACCCTTTGGGGCGCGCTTTTCCTTGCCGCAACCACCGAGGGATTCAGGAACGCCTCGGATGGCGCAGGCGGTGCGGTGGGGGTGGGAGCTGCCGCTAGTTCCGCCAGACGTGGTTGCCCCCACCATCCGTTTGCTTTTTTGCTGGCTCAGCGAGCGGTGCGGAGGCGGGTTGGGCTGCCCGAGGCAACCCAGGGGGGGGGGGGCGGAGGCGGGACCAAGTCCGACTCGCGGTACTGGGTCCCCGCAGAAACCAGACGCCGCTCCGCCCCCCGGCGAGCTGCGTCGGCGTACCTCTCCAGAGGGAAAGAGGCGAACCTCTTCCGCGCCTCTGGGAAGGTGATGTTTTCAGTGACCTTGATGTTAATGATTTTCTTTTCTAATTGGAACTTTTCACATTTTCTGGAGTAGGCCGCATGTGCCCTGGCAGTTTACGCAAAGAAGTTGTTGAACGTTACAGTTGTCGGACGGGTGGTCGTGCTGGGCGCATTTTGCGCAGGTAAGTCGGCCGCGACAGGAGTTTGTGCCGTGCCCGAACCGTTGGCACTTGAAACAGCGCCGCGGGTTCGGGATGTACGGCCGGACTGAACATCGGATGTAACCTGCGTTGATGAATTCTGGAAGGATGGACTTGTCAAAGGTTAGGATGAGGTGCTTTGTCGGTATTTGTTTATCGTCTCTGCGGATGGTTATGCGCCTGACCGCTGTTACGCCCTGACTACGAAGGCCCTCCAGCAGGTCAGCTTCAGATTCATTTAGTAGGTCATACTCGGAAATCACGCCCTGGGAGCTGTTTAGGCTGCGGTGGGGCGTGACTCGGATTGGCAGATCGGCGATGCTGGTTTGAGCAAGAAGTTTATTGGCCTGATCCTGGCTACTGACCTCGACAAGAATTTCACCGGTTCGATGTTTTTTGGCCTTATACGACCCTCCAACAATACCGTCAAGAAACTTTGAAATGAGAAATACAGACTGTGAAGCAAGAGGTTTTGATTGGTCTACAGATTCCATCACGATGAAGCGAGGATAGTTGTTTGGTTTCAGAAGACTCAACTTAGGAAGTGGTGGAAAAGAAACTTCGGTGCGGCCCCTTTTCGGTGGCCGATTACGTCTGGGGGGGGGGTTGATTTATCCATATGGCATAGGAAAAAGCAGGGAGACGGGGGTACTTTCTTCTTTGACCATACCCTGGTAGCCTAAAAGGTCCCGGAGCTCCCTGCCTGGTAGACAGACAGGGAGCCCATCGCCGGAGCTTGACCTGGGCTCCGACGGCCACCGTTCGTGGTTTCTACCCTTCACCTATAAACACATCGCCACGGTTGGATCCAGCTTATGTTTGGGGGCTCGGGGTCCGCGGTATCGCCAGTACCGTCACCAAGATTGCTCAAGGTGCCCCGTGCGGGGTTGAATACGTTTTCCTTCTTTGGTGTCATCGGGCAAGCACCCCGCCTAAAGATACCCTATCAAGCGCTGCGACAATGGGTCTTTTTGCTGTTCTGCCACGAGTTTGTCCGGCGTGGAAAGCAGAGTTTTCAGTTGAGGTAGCAAGGGCAGCCTCCTAAAGGATTTTGGTTGGTGGTGGCTCTGGTGCTTTAATGGGAAACGAGTCCTCGGCTGTACTAGGCGGCGTTCCTGTGAGGTTTATCGTCCGTGCGAACGACACGTGTCGGCCCATAGGGAGTTAAAAGCTTGAAGGACTCCAACTTTATTCTAGTGGACAAACATGTGGCTGTCCCTTTGTGCCCCGCGTCATTGACATCTCATCTCACTGTCTGTGTAACAGACCAACCCAAACCCAATAAGCTCGTCTATTGAGGACAGCTTACATGTTGCGTTGAGCCGCGAGAGTTCCAAGTTTAATTTCTCGCCAGCACAACGCCCGTGTCATCGGCAGCGGCATAAATACTAGCTTGCTTGCACGCCCTCTGCTTCCACCCCCAACCAGTTCACGCATAAACCCACAACCTGTGATGGGCGCGTCATTAGGCGTGAAATACACGGGTGAAAACGTCGCGCGGAAAGCCTTTAGGGCCCGGTCATACTTGCGACGAAGCGACGCGATGAAGCCGAAAGCATCGCCACCCTTGCTGTTCACATTTGCACGCGACATCGAGCGAAGGCGACGAAGACTTTTTGCTTTTCTTGTTATTGTATCATGCTCGGAGCGAGACTTCACGGGAGTTCCGCCGCTTGTGGAGACAGTGAATCCGGGTGCGTTGGCAGGATATGACGTCAGGAAGTCTCGCCTCCTGCTTCCGCTTCAAAAGTGATGGCGCGAAGGCGGCGAAAAAAGTTTGTCGAGGCAGATTGCTCTCGTCGCGCAACGAAAGCGATGCCGGGCGACGAAAGCGACAGAAATTTTCGTCCCTTTACTCGATTTCGCTCATTTTCGTCGCAAGTGTGTGCGGGCTGAAAAAGAATTATGGGCTCAGGTTGGTGTTCAAATCCGGCAAGTTACTCTGGTAACGGTTGATAAGGCATTACCGCCGTCATAAGCCGGTTGCTCACCTTGTGAAAGAGGCACCAGTGTTGGTGAGTGCAATAACAGTTCTAAAAGCGGTGTCGGTGGTGGCAAGGAGGAGGGCCGCAGCGGTGCCGAATAAATCGGTCTCATCGGAATGAAAATTGATGGGTTAAGACATGTGCTGCTTCGCAGGAAAGTTTGTAAGTTTTCGTTACATTCAGGTATTTGTTTGATGAAGGCTTCGAATTAACGCTCGCGTGAATGAAGCAGAAACGAAGCCAATATGCTATACATCTGTAATGGTGAACTAACTGTCAAACAGTTATTTAACAGTCAAACCCTGCCTGATTTGCGCCGGCTGCTTTCCCACAAACTTTGTTAATGCACGACGCTCCAGAGAAGCAAAGTCACTTGCTCCGGTGTTCACAAACGTAGCTTCAATGTTTATCATTTAGCCCTAATGGCAATTTTCGGTGCTCGAACCATTTTCAAGGACCAAACGTATGCGGAAAAGCGGCGTTTCGGGAACGTGATGCTCTTTGCCGCACTCATAATTGTTGAGAGGGTGCTAGATGGAATACTGTACCGGGCGGTGACGTTCTTCTTTCTCGCCGGGGAATACGGTATTTAAAATTGAAAGCTAGCCCGAAAAAGGCAAAACTTTTCGTTTTCTGGCCGTGGAACTGGTCACCGACGAACCGACACCACAAATAGCAGTGGTGACTCGCGACTACACGTCGACAGGCAGGCCTAGCCCCTATCCCGCACCGCAATGACACTGGAAACACCGTAGGTTTTGGTGCAGGCGGAGATCGCTAAATAATTGCATTTATCCAGCCGATTTTGAGAAAAAGTGCAAAAAACAAAATTTATTAGCATAGCGAATTGGTTACCTCAAGTTTAACCGTCGCAACGCCTTCATTACGTAGAGGCCACAAATACTTGGATTTCAATGGGGCGGGCCGTGGTAATTGATAAACTTCGTTAAATACAGAAGCGAGTGGGTGCGAGTGCTGCAGGGCGCGCAGTGAGCTCGATTGCGAATGAGTGCGAATGGTGAGGATGACTGGTGAATGTGAGTGAGTGCGTGAAAAAAAAAATACATTTTTCTGTGTGGGTGTGAGTTCGGGGCGCCCAGTTTTGCCGATATAAGGTTGACGGTGTCACGCGCCAAACGTTTCTGACATTTCGTGCGGAAATTTTTTCAGGCTGTTGCGAAAAAAGTTCGGTTATTCGCTTTTTAGCGCTGCTGTATATTCATCTGAGGCTCACTTGTAATCTTGCCAACGGGCGTGATTTTTAATACGGTTAGCAGACGGGTACAGGCGCATTTTTGTGTGATAAACGGTTTAACTGGGCGTGTTGCCATGGAGCCTCTGCGTTAACGGTGCTAGTATGGATGGGTATGTTTATGTCTAAGGTCATTGACTTTTGATAACACGTCGTTGTTGGTTGTGACGATACGGCTGTCAATGCTGAGGGTTAATACGTCTCGAAAATTACTCAGTTCAACGGTGATTAATTGGAAGTTGGCTGTGCTGTAATTTCGAATCATTTTATTGTCCCGTGCTTTTTAGGGGGTATCAAGATTCACGTCAAATGTGCGCAACAAATGACCGCTCAGGCCTGGCAGATAAGCTACGCTAAAAACATTATCAGGGCGAGATGTTAGAATCAGATCAAGAGTGTTTGAGACGGCAGCGTATTTTTTGTTATTCATCGTGGCTGGTGACTGTACGAATTTGCACTTGTAAAGTTTATTGTTCAGTCAGCGCTCGCACTTCATTGTCTATAACACAATACCCGCATCGCACTTAACCTGGCACTGCACCTCCAGCAACACAATGCCCCAGGTTTTGCACTCACCGAAATCATACGCACGGTTCACACTGCACCGCCATTTCCCGATCCCACGAATCCGATGCCGCTCCAATGTCCGATTGGCTCCCACCTCTTGAGCACGGTGCGGCTGTCGATCTGCTGATCTGCCGTGGGGCTCCCCACCCCTGACGGTTTCTGGAGCAAATAGCCATACAATACCTTGAAAACTGGCGCTTGCAAGACTTTTTTTGTTGCGCCATATGCAGCACAATGCCCAGAATTTGCCCCCGCAAGGGCATTAAACGCAAATAGCAGCATTCTCGCATCCCAAGCGCATGGCATTTTATTACCTTTGGAGAACATTCCGCACAGAGATCACAACAAAACAATTATCTTCAAAAAGTCGGTGTGGTTGCAGCTATACATTTCTTTTAAACCAAAAAAGATGATTCTCATATATTGCCTTATTAAAGCTGCAAAGTCTACGTAGAACACCAAACTGAAAAAATATATTCGCTCAAGTTTAGGACACACTGGAAATTTGGGAAAGATCATCGCTGACATGAATACTGCTGTTTTTCGATTTGTGCAGTAGCATTCATCTGGCGCGTCCCCACCCTTGACATAAAACCACTGGTATGAAGGGCAGCCTATAAATACTGGCAGGACACATGGAACTTGTATACCACACAATGTACACTGAAGAACCACATGTAAATAGATAGATTACACACAAAACAGACAAACCGAGGTTGCTTCGCAAGGTTACAGAGAGGCCACATATATGTGACGCAAAACTCGAACATGCTCACGCGGCCCCAAGACTTCTGTGCAGCAAATGTGAAGATGCCCTATCTGTAGCTGACGTCTAAATTGCGTGCATGGGGCTCACACAACCCTGTAAAAACATTTTCATTAACTTCAAAAGCTTATTCTACCGCACAAATTATACTTTTAGTCGACGATTCGTTTTTACTATAATGCCCGTGTTTGTTTTTAGCGTAAATCGCAATTTTACACGTCTTTTGATATCGTTAATGCTAACAACTTATCTCTATGTACCAGTCACCCTATCTTTTAGACCTCAATGGTTAACATCTCGGTTTTAGTAATTTTACATAACACTACATAGATGTAATTTTTAGACTAGGTTTTTCTATCATTGCGCTACTACACTGGCAGCAATCATGAATCAGCATTCAGCAATCAAACTTACGGTTCGGCAACAAAACTGGGCACAAGAATTGTGGCGATATATTACACAACAAAACAGGATTCTTGTAACTTTTGAGAGGTATGGTCCTGACGCGAACGAAGAATCAAATAAAGTTGGTCTTTTACTTTACGTTACGAAACTGATCGCATGCTCTTTGCACTTGGTGTACAACCTGACCATGATCTTGTATTCGAAAGTGCACTAAATATTTTTGTTTATGCACTTCTTTACACTATAATTACCGAGCTTTTCCCGAACTACGATTTGTGATTACAGGTTTCGTGTTCCGCCGCGCAAACAATCCGCGAAGGTTCCATTCTACGGCATCTTCCACGGAGCCGAAGTCCAAAGCCGTAAGCCATTTTTTTCCCTTTCCAACGTTACTTTTATTATTATTGTCATCATTTTGAGTGCATGAAGCTTCGGGCATGCAACATTATTACAATAGCAAAATGGACACCGCACGGAGTTTCGTTCTATCGAAAGTAATCCTATCTTTAGCCCAAAAAATGTGTCATGCGATGTTATTTACTGGTTATATTTGGTCACATGTACTGAAATGTTTCTCACTGGAATCAATAACTGCCTCTGTGTATAAGGACAAAAGCGTTTACAAATGAATCAATTCTCGAGAGTAAGCAATAATGGTCGCGGAGTCATGAAAATGAGGCTACGTTTACAAGACTGCCTTCTCAGGGACGAGGAAACTAGACGTTACTGCACCTCTTTACCAAGCTGAAAAACATGCCGTTCTTATCAGTTTCATCGTATCATACAATCAAGCTTAGGCATCCTTGGCCACCAAATATTACAACGCCCACCTACTCACAGTTGTGCACTACTTCACGTTGAAGTTTTTAATATCGTCCGATATTTTTTTGCCATAACCATAGGTTCACTACGACTGCTACTTTTGCAAAATACGGTACAACTTATAAAAATTATTCACATAGAGTTCACTACCATCAATGAATAGCTAAGCTTATACAATACCAATGAAGACTTGTTAGCCCGCCAGCCTTAAAGAGAAGGACGAGCGGTGAACCTCTGACGTATGTGATCTCAATCCAAGCAACTATTAAGGAAGCAAAATAGGTTTAGCTGTAATTGACGATTCGCCTTGACTACTAGTTATTTAGCTAAATAAAACTTGAGAGAGAGAGATAGAGAGAGAGAGAGAGAGAGAACTTTATTCGACCTCAACCTCAAGTTGTGGAGCTGGAGCATGACCAGGGCCAGGTGTTAGGGAGCATGAGCCTTCCACGCCTGCCGCAGGGGTATCTGGTATATGTATTAGGCTCGAGTTGTGCTTGCCGTTGCGATTTCAGCCAGTTTTCCAGATGGAGCATTTTTTGTGAGTACCCTCGCTGAGGGTAGGGTTCGTCCTATGTTTCCCACTACCACCACAGCCATGACGTTGTTGGTGGGATAGTCTGCTGTATATGGAGCTACTGCTTAGGCGTTGTTACCGCATTGTCCGGCGCGTGCTTGTGCTCCGGGCCTTCTCCTGGCCTTGCTGTTTATCGGATAATTTTAAGAGTAGTGGAATAGTATCTTGGAGCTCTCATTTCATGACGCGTATGTTAACAGGTTGGGCTTTTGTCGATCCGTAGAGACTGCACAAATATCTTGAGATCTGTCAGGGATATACTCATTCTATTAGGCATACTTTAAGGGATCATTTATGACTCCAAATTAACATTTGGGGCATAGATACACTCAAATGACCTGCATGAGGACACTTAACATATTGAACATTTTGTCACACAAGTCATGGGGGGCCGACCATGCATGTATGCTCAGGATGTATGGCTCAATGGTACTGTTTCTTCTTGATTATGGCTGTATTGTTTATTGTTCAGCCCGCCAGTCTATTCTCAACTTACTCGGCGCAGTGCACAACCTGAGCCGCAGACTTGCCTCAGGTGCGTATCGTACCTACCCTATGGTAGTCTACGTTGAGTGCAATGAGCGGCCTCTGCTATACCATCGAGCCTACCTAAGTGTAATGTATGCAGCCAAAATAGCATGCATATGTGACGATTCTTGTGCCGGTGAATAGGTTCAAGAATCGCTGAGAACAAACGGAGAATGGTCCGCCCTCTGGCCCTTTGCTTTGAGGACTACATGTCTCAGTATTCTTTCAAAGTGTGCTTGTCAACTCTTACGAGCTTCCACGCAGGGGGCACCTTGTGTACTCAAGGTGTTTTTGTGAGTAGCGCCATCATGGTCCCGAGCTCCGCAGGGGTGCCTACTGCCGTAGGCACTTGGTGTCTCGCAACACCACGGACCCGAGCACATGTGGGTTGGACCCACCCACGTCCCAGCTGTGCGTGGCTTTGCCGTGTCCGAGGAAAAGGGGAACCTGGTGGCTGAGCCAAAGTTGGGGTTGTTTTGACCTTACGGCCCCCCAGCAGCGGAAACACGCCACTTCGGCCCCCGCTTCTCGCAGACGGTACCCCTGGTCTGACCCTCCCGGTGGGAATCAGCCAGTCGCCTTTTCCTGTCCTCCTCTCAGCTCTTTCTCTTTCCCATTTCCTTTTCTAACACTGCCCTCTCATCTCATTTCTTCCTTATTTCTAAGCATTTCCAGGCGGCGAGGGTTAATCCTCTGCAAAGACGTCCCTCTCGATTCCGAGCATATGATTATTGTGGCAAGTTACGGCTAGCGTGTCAAGTCACGTTCCCTTGTTGGGCTCGGTGGTGGGCGGCCGGCCTTGCTACCGAATGTACACCATGTATTTATGGCTTCTTTTTCCACCCCAAGAAAAGAAAAACTGATCGGTCCCTGATAAGCATCCGCACCGAAGTACCTAGCATCAGAGCATCTCCACCTGTCGAAACCTTTAACAAATACCTTGTGGTACACTCAGAAGAAGAGGATGCACCCCTAGCAAAAAAATCGGTGTTCCTCATTGCAAAATGCCTCGAGAACATCGTTTGGAAAGACAACCATGCAAAAAAACTTGCCTCAGGTGACCTGCTGGTCGAAGTACAAAGAAAAAACCAAAGAGAAAACCTCCTGAAACAGGACACCCCGGCTCAACAAAAAGTGACGGTCACGCCACATCGTAGCCTAAACACAACCCAAGGCGTCATCTCTGAACGAGAACTACTTCATGAGAATGAAGATTATCTCTTCGAAGGGCTCAAAGACCAAGGCGTCACAACTGTGCGGAGGATAACTATACATCGCGCAGGTGAGGAAATCAGAACTAAACACATTGTTTTGACTTTCAACCGTCCAAAACTTCCGGAATCGGTCCATGCTGCATTTATTCCTGTCCAGTGCGTCCATACATACCTAATCCGCGAAGGTGTTTCAAGTGCCAGAAGTATGGCCATGGAACTCTGTCGTGCCGTGGCCGATCCATCTGTGCTCACTGCAACGCACTGACCACACCAGTGACGATTGTAACAAGCAACAAGTGAAATGCCCAAACTGCAATGGACCACACTCTGCCTTCTCACGTGTATGTCCATCATTCAAAAAAGAAAAAGAAATAATCCAACTGAAAGTCGCTGAGAACCTAACGTTCCCACAAGCACGCCTGAAGCATGCTTTGCTATCGGGCAAAAGTTACGCAGACGCAGCTCGCCGGGGGTGGGGGCGTCGTTGGTAGATGCGGGCACCCAGTACAGCGAGGCTGACCTTGTCCCGTCGCAGCCCCCCACTCAGCAGCAGAAAGTCGCTACCGTGGCTTCTGCCGCTGCACTCCGACCAAGTGCTGGGCGAAGGGCCTGTCGAGGACTCCTGTCCAGGTCAGCGATGTTGACCTGGCCTCATCTCAGCCACCTGTGCAAACAGAAGACTGCTCCTGTGGCTACTGCTGTTCCAGCTGTGCACAGTGCTGCGGCTACGGCCTCTAGCACAAAGTCTGCTTCTGACAATCATTCAACTTCAGAAACCGCGGTTGAGGCCATGGATGTCTCTCCAAGTACGTCTGCTCCTGAGGCATCACAGGAGCGCCGCTGTGCCACAGGTCGTGGCAAAACGACCAAACCAAAGGCCAGTGAAGTCGTTGCCCCTAGAAATGACCCCACAACCTAAATGAACCTGCTCAGAAGGGCCCCGAAACACGGCCTGCTAAAAAGAGGGGAAAAAACATGATCCTTTTTCTCTTTTTGATGATTTTCATGGCTGCGGAAAGTGTTATGTACTGGAATTGTAGGAGGTTGTTAAGAAATCTAGACGATATTTTATGACATCCTCACCAATCACAAACAAAAAATACTGTGTCTCCAAGTAAACACACCTGCGCCCATCACAGACAAACTTCCTAACACAGTACATTGTTTACCGTAAGGACAGACAAAATTGCATCCAGCCGTCTGGTGGTGTGGCAGTAGTACTCAAAAATCTGTGGCTTCTCAGTACCTCCAGCTACAGACGTCACTCGAAGCTGTAGCTGTCAGAGCCATACTTTTTGGCAAACTAGTGACAGTTTGCTCTCTCTACATTTCACCCGACTATCGCCTTTCCAACGTCGAATTTGAAAACCTAATCAATGAACAACCTGAACCTTACATCATAACCGGTGATTTTAATGCTCACAACCCCATCTGGGGATCTGTGCGAGCCGATGCTCGAGGGCGGCTCATTGAAAGGTTTGTCACGACATCCGGATGTTGCATCCTTAATAAGAAACGCCCCACATATTACAACTCCACACACCACACATACTCAGCAATATACCTTGCAATTGGCTCTGCAATCTTACTGCCTATGCTTGAATGGAGTGTATTTAACAACCCGTATGGCAGTGATCATTTTCCTGCAAAACAAACGGCTGTAAACAATGACTCTCAAGGCACAGAACCACTTCGAACATTTAAATTACAAGCAGCTGACTGAAAAACATACAAAGAACTTTCCAGGCTACCCCCTACAACAATATGCCATTTAGATGTTGAAGCAGCAAGTCACTGATTACAGCCCACATTCTTGACTCTGCTCAGAAAGCATTCCAGAGACTACTTTTAAAACTCTCCCAAAACCAAGACCATGGTGGAATGAGGACTGCGCGCGTGCACGGTCTGAACAGAACAAGGCGTGGGCACTTTTACGCGCGCTATCCCACGGCCGACAACCTTCTCAAGTTTAAGCAGGCAAAAGCTAAATGGAAGCGTACTCGACGTATGGCAAAAAAGAAAGTTGGACCAGGTTTATATCATCTATAAATTCTTATACAGATTCTAGGAAAGTCTGGACTAGAATAAAGAAGCTAAAAGGATACAAGAGTCATCCTATCCCCTAGTAGTAGTGTGGGTAACTCTGTAAAAGATCAAGCAGATGCTCTTGGGAAACACTTTGAACATGTATTCAGTTCTTCACATTATACAAAAACATTTTTACAGAGTAAGAAGGCAGCAGAGCGTCAGCCCCTTTGTGTGAACCAACGCTCGAATGAGGGATATAATGGTCCATTTACCATGCTTGAATTGATGAGTGCACTCTCGACATGTGGTAAGTCAGCCCCTGGAGCTGACCGAATCAGCTATGACATGATCAGACACCTCCACAGTGAAACCCTGAATGTAATACTCTCTCTCTTTAACAAAATATGGCAAACAGGTCGTTTTCCAAGAACATCGAAATAGACTATCGTTGTACCGCTCCTAAAAGAAGAAAAAAAATCCTGTCTCGCTCCGAATTACAAACCCATCGCATTGACGAGTTGTTTATATAAGCTGCTCGAAAAAATGATAACTCGGCGACTATTGTACTTTCTCGCGTTTAATGGTCTCTTGGACAAAAATCAGAGAGACTTCAGGTCGTGAAGGTCAACTACGGATAGCCTGGTTGCATTTGAATCATATGTGAAAGACGCCTTCATACATAAGCAACACTGCTTCTGCGTTCTTTGACATGGAGAAGGCGTATGATAGAACATCGCGATACGGTATATTGCTAGATTTGCAGTCATTTGGCCTTACTGCTAATATGCTCAACGTTATTATGGACTATCTCTCTGATCGCACATTTCGTGTTCGTGTGGGTAACGTGCTGTATAGAACCTTTGTTCAAGAAAATGGTGTACCCCAGGGGGGAGTGCTGAGCTGCGCACTTTTTCTTGTTAAAATGAGTTCAATAAAAATGTTCTCCCACGAACTGTCTCATACTCCACTTTATGCTGAGGACATTCAAGTTAGTTTTAAGTCCTGTAATTTCTAGATATGTGAACGCCAAATCCAATTAAGTGTCAACAGACTGGTTACACGGGCTGACAAGAACGGGTTTATGTTTAATGCTGATAAAAGTGCTGTTGTGGAATTTTCCAGGCGGCGTGGTTTCCATCCCCCTCCTTGTATTACATTACAAGGTCAGCCCATACCAGTAAAAATGAACACAAGTTTCTGGGTATTTTACTTGACCACAAACTCACATTTATACTGCATATTAACTTACTAAAAACGAAACGCCAGAAAACGATGAACATTTTAAAGGTACTATCGCATCAGTCATGGGAAACGGACACAAAGTGTCTGCTTTCACTTCTAAATAGCCTAGTAAGGTCAAGAATTGACTCTGGATGCATTGTATACCAGTCTGCAACCACAACAGCATGGAAAATGTTGGACCCAGTATACAACTTGGGGCTTCGCTTGGCAACAGGTGCATATCGAACAAGCCCCATTTCATCCCTTCACGTTCAATCTAATCAGTGGTGCTTGGAGTACCAGCGCACTTACACAGCTCTGATGTATGCTGCAAAGATTACTTCTATGATGGAACACCCTTTGAACGCAATTATGAAAAATACCACTAATAATAAACTTTTTGAAAATCGACCATCTATAGCACCACCCTTCCCTTTGGCAGTGTCACGCCTCGCAAAGGATCTACAAGTTCCTCTTGGTGAAGTTTACTGCACCTCCATTAATGAGTTGGTTGCTCCGTGAGACATTTGCCCAATTCAGTGTGACATAGCTTTCAGAGAACTGCAAAAAAAATGCGCCAAACTTTGCTATTACAAAGCACTTTCTGTCACTCGGACAAATACAAGGCAGCTGAATTCTACACAGATGCCTCGAAGACTTCTGCAGCGGTGTCTTGGGCTGCAACTGGCCGCATATTCACTTTGTCCAAAACAATGAACAGGGACACTAGTATATTTACTGCAGAGGCATATGGTATCCTGCTAGCTTTGAACCATATTCTCGAAAACAAAATAAGAGCTCAGGTATATACACAGGCTCACTGAGTGTTGTTACAAAGCTTCCATCTCTGAAGGCTATTAAAAACCCAACTTTTAATGCTGTTCTAAGAGCTCTGTACTCGGCTTATAATCTCAAGCTTGCTGTCACAGTGTGCTGGGTTCCAGGTGACTGTGGCATTGCTGGAAATGAAGCCGCTGACCAAAGTGCTGCAGCAGCTGCCTTTCGTGAAAGCATAGATGCTAAGGTGGTTCCATATCAAGACCTCAGACCTTATGTTTCAAGATTTCAAGATTGTTTATTGTCTCTTTTTCATTTTCACCAAATACATGCATGAATATCTGGATCCTTAGCCTATTGGCTAGTAATGGATCCATTAAAAACATAATACAAAGGAATCAGGGGCTATGCTATGTACAACCACATGTTTGAGGGAAATGTAGTATGTACAGGTGTTCAAGAAATTGTCAATAAAAAGCATGTGTATGAATAGGAAAGACACATTCAAGATAAATTACAGTGCTAAAAACAAACGCTCGGTTCTATACAAACAAATTAAACTATGAGTAAGACAGCTGTGTATAGTTCTCATTGCAATAACACACATACAGAAGACCACACGTCAGGAATGAAGTACGTCGTCAGTGACCCGCCACGGTGGCTCAGTGGCTAAGGCGTTGCGCTGCTGAGCACAAGGTCGCGGGTTCGATTCCCGGCCGCGGCGGCCGCTTTTCTGATGGAGGCGAAAAGCAAAACGCCCGTGTGTACGAGATTTCGGCGCACGATAAATCCCCAGGTGGTCAAAATTAATCCGGAGCCCTCCACTACGGCGCTCCTCAGCCTGCGTTGTGTCGGCGCGTTAAACCCCACAATAAATCAATCAAGTACATCGTCAGTGGTAGAGGCTGCAAATATTATCGTCGTCCCCAAAACAGCAGCAGTAAGAAAAACATGAAGTACATCATCAGTGGTAGAGGCTGCAAATATTATCGTCGTCCCCAAGACAGCAGCAGTAAGAAAAACATGTACAAGGCATTGTAAGTTGATGTTATTTTCAATTGTTTTTTTTCTTACTTTTGGTTCTTCGATATGCTGGATGTTGTGTGATGCAAAAAAAAATCTTTTAAAGGTTGATCTACCCTGGTTGATTGTAAAACGGATGAAGCTGCGAGAGGAAGCTGTGAGGAGGAAAATTTTTAATCTAGTGCCTTTATTACAAATCTTTCTCATCTCATTCACGATCGTCATGGCGCTCTTTGCCTTTGTCGGCCTTGCGCCATTAACCCCTTAAATCATCATCAACTCTTATGAGCTTCTCGGAGGCTGCAGCGCCTTGGGACCCCAGTGCCGTCACATGTGACCTGTCCTTGTAAAAAGAACAGCTTTCCCACACCAATTTTTAAGCCAAGAATTTCTTGCACTTAGCTACAAGTACAGTAGCTACTACTCTACTGATCGTTCGAAAACTGCTGGTCACGCTAGTTATGCCTTTTTAAACTGAGCCCTTAATGTAGCATAGAGGATAGCTGATGACGGCCTTGTTTTCACTGCGGAAATATTCAGTTTACTCTTTGTTGTTGAAGACATGTTTGCAAATAAAGTACAAAAAGTGGCAGTTTTTACAGATTCCTTAAGTGCCATACGGGCTCTAACCTCACTTGCCCCTTCAAAAAGTGCAGCTATGGGTATGCTAAAAATGTTCGGTGCTGCCTTACATCGGCAGGGTTTTTAGTAATCTTTTGTTGAATACCAACACACATTGACATTCCAGCAAATGAAACCGTCGATACAGCAGCATACGATTCCAAGCACTGTGCAATCACTAAGGGCAAGGTTCCTTACCACCACATTCGAAATACCATACGAAGGTGAATTACAGCGTACTGGCATACACAATGGGACACACAAACAGGAAAAGGGTTAAACTAAGCGAAACCTTAACTGCCAGAATGAAAAACTTGCAGATATAGAAACCACTTTTTTGGGGTTATTTTCTGCCGACTGCGAATAGCTCACACTGCTCACACGCGGCTTCCTGATCCAAAAAGAACAGAAACCTGTGTGTGACCACTGTGGAGATCCTCTTACTGTATTACATGTTCTAGTAGGCTACAACATCTTGAAGCAGCACGCATCACGCATTTCGCAGCATTATACGTCTTTTGCATTCCTTTAAATCCCATGCGTTTACTTAGTCCTAGACCATTGGTTAATTTTAATATTTTTGAATTTCTTGAAGACACCAAATTTATACCCCAGTTTTAGCTATTTACATCTTTCATTCCTTTAAAAATGGTTTAAATCTTCACTACACTTTCCGTAACATCTTCTAGCTTTCACTTAACTCTTTAACCTGTGTTGGGCGCGTTATAACCGAAAGGGTGCTGTGCCAAAAATCCCAACTTCAACATTATCATCAGCATAAAAGCTGCCCCATTTGTTCAATGACATTGCATAATGACCGGAAACGAATGCGAGGCACCCTGGTGTACGAGTATAATGTCATGCGGCACCTCATTTAGATACAAACGAACCCACTATTGGCAGTTAAAGAATTCTTATGCTTTCAAGGCAAATTCAAGCCCGCACGTTTCTTAACTCATACTCCTAAGGCACAAATCAGATGGGGCCCTGTGCTGTGGTTCAACACTATTTTTCTGTATAGAAAACAAGAAACAAAAACACTCGTATTTTATAGCAGAAGTGCCGGTGATATATCGGGCTGTTGACGCAATATCCAAACTAACACTCAAGTCTGTTATATACTGGTTTACCCAGCGTTATCATAGCCCTGACAGCAGAAAGCGTCTGCAGGTACCAGTTAGAATAGGCGATCGATTGGTCGTTGATCTTGATGATGCCTCGCTGATCGAAGGCACATTGCTGACGACGGTCTACTCAACAAAATTTACACTTCAACAAAATATTTACAACATAGTTACAACATACATCGCTGTACCATTGCTCCAAAAGATACCGAGACGATCCCCCATCGAGCGGAGATCTCCCCTGTTCCCATCCCACACCAAACACCTTGGTTTTATTAAAAAAAAAACAGGCCTCCAAGAAAGGCGGAACTAAAGATACAGAGAAGGCCAAAATGAACATATATTCAATCATAGGCCACACCACCGCCCCAAAGCGGAGCTCACAATTAGGCAATTGGCCCACCCCTTGCTTCAAACTCCTTGCCCATTCCAACGCAAAGTAGACGTCAATACTCAAAGGATTCGCACCGGAAGCCGCGAGACGAACAACAAAAAAAAACTAACCAAGTCTGATGCGTTTGACACCGATTCGGGAGTTACCTCAAAGGTCCCGAAAAGGCCTACACTAACCGAACCCAATGTGGCAACAAGTGCCTGCGGCGTGTTGCCGCTTGTTTAACAAAGGTTGCCGCCGCCGCCGCCGCACCATGCCCTTTTCCGCGGCCAACGGTTCTCAAAATTTATGCCCAGTTGTCGCTCTGTTTCCGGTCATCTTGCCGGATTAACCATTTAAAAAGAAACCAGACCGTGTTACCCGTCGTGCCGCAGCCGCCACTTCCACTTCGCGTCTTCGGGACGAGTCCACCCAGCGATTTATGACCTGGCCGCTGCCGCTTCCGGCCCCGCACCCGAGCCTCGACATTTAACGCTGCCAGTGTGAGCCCACGCGGAACTTGCCCCTCGCACGCTTCCGACAATTAGGGCCAACCTTCTAACCATCTAAGTGCTTAGCGGTGTCCGCTGCCCCCGGGAGAAAGAAATACACTCGAAGAAAGTGCTCTCATGTGCGGCGCGTCGCGCCCCTCGGCCCCTTTAGACCATTCACTCGATACGGGTCTCTACGTAAATGAAAGAAAAAAAAACATTGCAGGGCAGTCTTAAGAATTCGGCGATGCCACCCCCAAACTTAACAGCACCCAACATCTAAATCCTTCTGCAGTGCTCCGGAGAAGGTACACCAAATACATCTCAACATTACAGTACTTGCGTACTTGGCCATAGTGCATTTCTGAAAAAACTTGACCAACCAGAGAGGCTGGTCGAACAATAATTGATATGGCCAAAGTTCTTTACTATAGTTCATACCACAAGCTAGCTGCAGCACTGTGGAGGCAACATTGTTATCAATAGTGCGCCCACTCAGGGCGCCTAACTCGGCATGAAGGGGGTCCTGAAAGGACATTCCCTTCTCCCCTCTTGGCAAGTGGCACCGCAAGGCCCCGGCGCCTTTTGTAGCTTCCTCCGCGGTGAGTTAGGCGCCCTGAGGGGGACAACAATGTAGCCTCTAAAGTGCTGCAGCTAGCTTGTGGTGTGAACTATAGGCCCGGATGCCAACACTAAAAAATGGGATCAGTGAGTTCTGGCAAAAAATGAGACGAGGGGTTAACAACATACAGTACGCCATTCCAGTTTATTTGCCGACCAACTACGAGAGGTAAAAGCAGGGCAGTCAATGTCTGGCGATTCAGACTTCAAATAGGTCCTGCTAACGGCAAGCACTTGTGCCTTCTAACTGGTGATCATCTACCAAACTGTATTTATAGGGTTAGTCTTTCGGTGGTGCATATTTTGGTCGAGTGCACAGCTATGGAAGCATAAACCAGGTAACAGTTCCAAGAAAATGTACGCTAAACACATTATGGACACATTACGGATTTGTTTTGCGGACAGTCCCCTGTGTTCTTGTGCTATACTTCTAGAATTCGTCCACGATGTCAATTTTTGAAGCAAATTTGTTTTCGAAGGAAGGACCAAACTAGCGCCGTGAATAACTTGTTTCCTTCATGTCACGTCCATCCTCGCACTTGTAAGTTTCAGTTACCATAGCCCCTTAGGCCATGAGCTCATTGTAGGTTTGAAAACCCTCCTCATTTATAACCATCCTTTCAAGGTCGTCCTTTGCACTAATGTATTTTTGTGCACTTTTTAGCAATCCTATGTTTGAATACAAATTTCGCCACGTATTTATTCTTCATAGCAATGGCGCTTTTATGCTTAGATGATGACCATGCTCCTAAAACTCTGCTGACAAGTATTACGCAAACCGTAGGCGCCTGACGTGGGAAATGCGCGTAGGGTTTCCTTGATTACCTACACGTAGCATTTTTTCCTTGGAAATGTTTTTGTCGACGCAATATCCATTTAGTTCTGATACCGCACCATGTAGCATCATATACTGACCTCACCTATTCGTAAACTGGACGATCATTTCTACAGCTGCTGACATTGATTCTGGTTCGTTCGAGTTCAACTTCGATTTCAAGTTCGAGCTTGTGTTATCGGTTTTCTTTTGCTTTTAGTTGTTTGTGTGTTTCAGTTCTGAATTTTGAGCCTGTCCAATAGGTATTGTTTTTTTCTTTTTTCTTGTGTTATTAGTTTTGTTACCTGAGATATGCTACCCACTATACTTCCTTTGATTCACAGTGGTGATTCTTTTGCCCTTATTGATGTAGTGTGCAGTGTTTTCTCCACGTGTATTTCACCCTGGACCTTTAATGAACTAATGAATAAAAATAAATAGAAAAGTAAAATAGGAAAATTAGTATCATTTTTCTCTCCGCTAAAGAACAGGTACATCAGGAATGCGCACGTGTGCGCTTGCCTCTTTTCTGGGGCATTCGCAAAGCCGTTGAAGGTAATGCTCAAGTGGAAGCTCGTTAAGATTCCTTTGACCGTTGTAACATTACACAACGCTGAAATCGCATATGAAAAAAGCTGGCGCCTCTGAGATTGCACGCATATTTCGAATTCTGTGCCTAATTTATTGCGTTCATTCGAGAATAAACCGACGCAAGAGTAGTTACTCAATGCAACAATGATCACAGTGATGCTGTAATTCATTGTCAAATCGTTTCTACTTCCTGGTCACAACAGATGTATTCCAGAATTTTTCACTTCAGACAGATTAATGACATTTATATGCTTGAAAATAACACATCCGGGAACAACCCTTTTGCCTGTTGGTGGTCCCTACTTCAAAACTCTCTCGTGGAGGAGAACGTGGTGCCGCAGTCAATGTGCTTATCATTACTGGTTGAAATTTTCAATTGTCTGGAAAGTTTTTTATGTACAATTTCTTAAGCCTTTCCGGTTCTTCTTCTGGGTATACTGGTACTAAGATGTTTATGTACACTGGATAATTTTATACCAGGCCACACCACACATAATGACGTTCTGAAAACATGATCTGGAAACAGTGTCACGAGTGCTGGAAATGCGCACATCAAAGCTGACTCTGTTAAATTCAGTGGTGGGTGACACCAGGCAAGGAGCCTCTTGGGTTTTCCACATTGAGTAACTTTATGCTCTCTACGCGCAGGAAACGGAGTGAAGACTGGCATTGTAAGAAACATCCGTGGCGAAGTGCGCCTTCTCCGGAAGACAGATGCCGGCAAGTTGTGCTCTAGCAACACTGGCAAAGTGGACGACAGCCTGAAGTTTGTGAAGGCGGCCCAAGGAGGTTGCTACTACAGAGATCACATGCCGCTTATTGGTAAAGCTCACATTATTGCAGAAACAACGCATTGGATACAGTGACCGATTGTTGCTTTTTGCCTCCATGCGCCTGTTAGTGGACAAACCTCGATTTGCCAGGCCAGGATTGTCCCCGGCCCGCCCGCGTACTGCCTTCGGGCACCAGGTCTTATAAAAATACGGAAAAACAATTGAGCTCCGAATCGCGCCAAGGGCTGTGCGCGGACGTTCCGGGAGTGTAAACCGAGAATGCCCTCTACCTGCGCAATCCTAAAAGTGTTGTGGGTGTTGTATTTCCTCTTCCGGCTAGCTTTGTCGGTCGTGGTGGCTATGTGGCTACTCATTTTACTTCGGCAGGTGGATGCTTTTCTTGGAGGCTGAAAAGAAAATTACCCTCGAATCTGGAATTCAGCGTAGCCTAAAAGGTTCCTTAATTGAAACTCTTTTAAAATAATTCCACTTTGATATTTTATTATCTTACAATATTTCAAAAACATTACCATAGATTCCTAAACAAAGTTGATAGAAGCGCGAAGGCTTTCTGACATTAAAACTGCGTAGAAAGTGCATCAGAGCCTTCACAATAGGGCGTCCAACCTTCGCTGAAGCTGTGTCCACTCGATCAACAGAATCACTGCCCCAAATCGCACAAGAAAAGACGACCCCATGAGACGATTTTTTGCGCGCAAAGAAAAAGCATCTACGAACGATCTAAATGTAGACCGATACGTGGTTTAGGATATCATCACCAGCATATCTACGCTCACTGCAGGGCAAAGGCGTCTCCCATTATTCTTCAATTATCCCTATTCTGTGCTAACTTTGACCATTTTATCGCCGCAAACTTCATCTCATCTGCCCATCTAACTTTCTGCCGCCCCCTGCCACGCTTGCCGTCTGCGGGGATCCGCTCTGTTACCCTTAATGAACAACAGGTGTCTTGCCTTCACATTACACGCCCTGCCCACGTCCATTTCTTCTTCTTAATTTCTACTAATATGTTGGTTGCGTTGGGTTGGGTTGGGTTATCAAGAACCGTTCCTTTTCCGCAAAGATCAAGTAACCGTTTTGACCAATGGAAATCCAGCGTTGTTGCCGAACCCGAGCGCATGCAGCCCTTGACCTCTTACGCCGAGATCACGCAACACTACAGGCTGTCGCGTGAGACACTCGCTCCCCCACAGAAATCTCTACCCCGAGAGCACGAACGTCATTTACGTGCTCTCCAGACTAATACATTCCCCCATCCTATCCGGCTTCACCTTTTCGACCGACAGAACTCCCCGCTTTGCCGATTTTGCGGAGAACCCGGAACGCTACGCGATATTGTCGGAGGATGTGACCAATCTCCACTGATTCCTCCGAACCTGTAACTTTCCACTGTCGAGCTTTGGGAGAACGCCTTGGCGAGCACGAGTCTGGACGACCAGCTTCGGCTGGCTCAAAGGGCTGTCGTTGCTGCTCGCGCTCAAGGCATCCTGGACTGAGGACGCCTCCTTCAAGCTTCAACACAATCCCCCCTGTTGATTTAAATAAACGTTTATTCTCTCTCTCTCAAGCACGCACAAGTGCTCAGAGATCTTATCAGAGCTTTTGGGTGAACCAACAAGTGGTTGAGAAAATGAATTAGTTCTTCGACAGGACGCCATCGGTTCCCCAAAAAAAGCTTTCGCTTTAAACTTTTTAGCTCTCCACGACATTGAGAAAACAGGCAAAGGCGCCTGCAGGTATCACCTAAATATCACAGGTGCGCCTTACAGCCTAAGTGCAGCTGCAGCGCTTAAGAAAATCAACATTAATTTTTGCGTTAGTTTTTGCTTTACAATTTCGTCGTCAGGCTTATGAGAATCACGCAGTCGCAAGTAATGTTTAGAAACGACGAGTTATCTTTTATCTCCTTCGTGGATGTTCTCCGTCAAAGTTCTTCAACAAAAAACTACGGTAATTGTAGTGCATGAGAAGGGACATTTTTTTTCAATTTCTGGCAGGCAATGTTTACAGTCAGAGTACATTGAAGCTGCCACGATAACATACACACTAGATCACAAATTAACACTTTTAGTTGGACAGCAGCCACTAAGGCAAGGCTACACGTACGTCTTTGTGTCGGAGCTGCTTTCGTTTTCGGTACTTCTCACGTAGCACATTCGCAGCGTTGTTTACGGTGGTTTATAAATATGAGTACGCACTCACAATAGTGATATCAGGGTACCAAATACCCACTTTGTTTCATAACTCCGAACTGGGTATTTAGAAGCTTTTCATTTCAGTTGCTGCTAATTTTAACTAGGAGCGTTTTGCTGCAGGTATGAAGCATTAGACAAGCACCTGCTTTATACATAATACAAAGTAGAGAAGGGCACCATTGTTCATAATTGTGTTCAATTTCTTGTCTTGGTTACAAACCCGCCCCTGTGGCTCACTGGCTAAGGGCTTGTGCGGCTGAGCCCGGAGAAGCGTGTTTGGTCCCGGCCGCAGTGGCAGCTTCCCTAATGGAGGGTAAACCGAAGACGCCCTTGTGTCGATATCTCGGCACACGTAAAACATCCTCAGGTAGTCAAAACTTGTTCGGATCCAACCACTACGGCGCGCCCCATGTGCCACGTGTAACTTCGCCGCTTTAACACTCTTTTGATTATCAGTCATTCACCTAGGTTACACATTTACATAGTTAAAAATACTACAGGTTTTCCCGCTCAATTTAATCCAATCGCCATACAATTTAATCCAAGCGCCAGTCAATTTAATCCAAGTGCCATCTAATTTAATCCTAACGCCATCTAATTTATTCCAGGTGCCAGCGAATTTAATCCAAGTGCCACCCAATTTAATCCAGCTGTTGGAAGGTTGTTCAGGGGTGTTTTGTGCGGCATCAGACGAGCTTTTCGGGCTTTCATGCGCGTGGTGTGATGAAAACGTGGTGTTCCTTGATGTCTTACGTGCGAAATATTATTTGAGCGTATCTTAATAGACAGTTACCAACATCCGCAGATCAGGAGAGCGGTCTCGTTCGATCCGTAGGTGGCGTGGGGTGATCGTCTGCGAGATCGTCAGAAGTGTCGTCTGCTCGCGTATTGTTACCCCAGCAGATTTGCCAGCGCATTTTTATGCTAGCAGACGACTCTTCTGTCGCCAGCAGGCGATATTTCTGACAATCTCGCAGATGAAATTATAATTCGGAAATATTGCTTAACACTGCATAAAAGCATTAATGAGTTTTTACCAATGAATTGTGTTAAAGCTTTGTTATGCAAGGAGCAGACGATATTTCTTAGGCGAGTTACACTACGCTGGCACATCGGGTGGCGTAACAATACCGGAACAGACAATACGTCTAAGAAACTCGCAGACGATCACTACACGGCACCGATGGAATAAAAAGACAGCGGTCCTGATCTGCGGGTGTTAGAAAATGTCCCGAGGAAGACCGAAGAAAGCGCCGGGTGAAAGAAAGAACAACTCCGTTTCAAATGTCGACAGAGCCCGGATAGTTGAGGTTTATCGGCGCGGTGGCGACTTAAAACTTCTTGCTGAAACGCTTGGCATAAACGTCAAGACGGCTAGATCCATTGCAGCAACGGACCGCAGCACCGCAAGAAAACGTGGCGGTTCGTCAAAGAAGTTCGCCGTGACCGTCGTACACGCGCTGACCGAGATCGTTGACAATAACCCAACTTTCACACTTTCTCAGATTCGGTTTGTTCTCGTCGAAACCATGCCAGACTTTGAGATTATTTTCTCCAGCATCTTCCGGTTTTTAGATGGCCACGGCTATTCCCTGAAGTTGGCCACGCTCAGACCGGTAGAGAGAAACAGCCCGGAAGTCAAGCCGAAGCGCCGGGAGTACGCAGAATGGCTGCAAAACGATGGCACGACGGTGTCACGCTACTACATTGATGAGACCAATTTTAATGTGTGGTGTGCGCGGAGTTTTGCAGGAGCTAAAAGAGGTGCTCCGGCCGTAAAACTTGTAACGGACACCAGAGCGGCCAATGTAAAAATCATGCTCTGTATGTCGGCCAACGGCATCGTCCATTGGAGTATCACCGACAAAGTACACTGGGCAGGCTTCAACGAATTCCTTGAAGAAGCGTCGCAGCAAGCACATGAACAGGACCCCGGCGGCGAGGCGGTCTTTATTTTTGACAATGCTCTAGCCCATCGACGGGCGGAAGTGGCGGCTTTGGCCGTGAGCCAACACACGATCCAAAGACTGCCGCCCTACAGCCCTTTCTTCAATCCAACTGAAGAGGTTTTTTCGAAGTTCAAGTTCAATTCCGAGGCCTACCTAGAGGAACATCGATAGGCGCTCCTGAAAGCGCGGGCAGGTGTGACAAAAAAACAACACCGGCGCTCCATGCTTGTCAACGCCGCGAAAGAGGCCTTCAGTCGCGTTGAATGTGCAGCGTATGACACACAACTTTTGGTCTGTTCGCGATGCCATTAACATGGAGTATATGTAACCACATTCCGTACGATCGCTACATATTACACCTCGAAATATTGCGAGGTGTCGTAAGACTGCATTGTTCCTTGTGTGCTGTAATGTGAAAGACCCACTAAATAAAGAATTTCCCATGGTCGAGTCATATAGCCGTTATGACTGTATGCAATTTTAGAAGATGCGGGGATCGTATGTCATGAAAACGAGTAAATCAAAGGGGCTTATTTCATATTCGTTAGGCCATAACCGGGTAACGGCAGAATCGGCTGGCGGGGGGGGTGTAAAAGTGATGAGATGTCTAAGTGATCATTTACCACTCTCAAGTGTGACTGCAACTACAGGTTTTCCGGCTCAGTTTGATCCAAATGTCCAAAGAATATTTAATTCAAGCGTCAACCACTTTAATTCCTGCGCCATTAAAATTAATCCAGGTACCACAAAAATGTTTAGGAGAGTTTTGGGCGAAATCGGGCACAGCTTTGCGGACTTTGTTGCGAGTGGTGTCATTGAAACGTGGTGTTTCTTCATCCATTATGAGCAAAATGTCTTATGCGAGCAGCTCAATATACATTTACGAACACGCGCAGACCGTTGCTGTGAGCTGGTCGTCTGCAACAGTGCCGTCGATAACACACGTCAGAAGTACCGTCTCATCTTCGCGTAACAATGCCTTCACAACTTCCTTTGATAAAGACGCATTACATAAATGCCCTTTGCATTTTGATTTTCAGGAATTGAATGATTTTATGCAGTGTTAAGCAATATTTCCGAATTATAATTTCGTCTGTGAGATCGTCAGAGATATCGCCTTCTGGCGAAAGAAGCGTCGTCTGCTGGCGTAAAAATGCGCTGGAAAATCTGCTGGGGTAACAATACGCGAGCAGACGACACTTCTGAGGATCTTGCAGACGATCACCACACGCCACCTACGGATCGAACGAGACCGCTCTCCTGATCTGCGGATGTTAGTAAATGTCCATTAAGAACACCACGTTTTCATCCCACCACGCGCATCAAAGCCAGCAAAGCTCGCCTAATTCCGCAGAAAACACCCCTGAACAACCTTCCAACAGCTGGATTAAATTGGTTGGCACTTGGATTAAATTGGTTGGCACTAGTATTAAATTTGCTGGCACCTGGATTAAATTTGATGGCACTTGGAATAAATTGGCTGGCGCTTGGATTAAATTGTATGGCGATTTGAGTAAATTGAGCGAGAAAACCTGTAGTAGTGCCTGACGAATTAGTGGTGTTGCAGCAATATTTCCCTAAATTTTATGCTTTTCCATATTCCGAGCTCGTATGGCCGAAAGTGAAAATCTTGTGCTTCCTGTTTTGCAATGACGTTACGATCCACCACCTTTGCATTAGTCGTGTGGCCCTCGGATATTCCAACGGAAACGCCTAACAACTTATTATTTTACAGAGCCCCTGCTATAATCTAGCGCCACTGTGTTTAGTAATTTTTTAATGTTCTTTCTGAGTACCCATATGAAACAATATTTTACCACACACTTTTTCGCAAACTTGTACCTTCAGACGGGTTAAAAAATCCCGCCATCTGCTCGAAGTGAATGATGCTGAGAGGGGCGGAGCAAGAATGCTTATCGGTAAAACCGTAATACATTAGCCCACACATCATATAAAGACTCGACACGTTGTTATAGGTGTTCTAGATAGCGCGGACCATCTGAATGAGTGAAAGACATAAGGCGCGTTCGCAGCCAGGCTCGCGCCTCCGTTTGTAGTACAGTGGGAATAGCGTCACGTACCTCCCGTCGCGGCCAGAGACTCGTGGGATCGAAACCGGGCGCCGCCGCGTCAAGACCACCACTCCTCGCTCGCAAAGCTTGAGTTTCCCACCGCTCTGTTGAAAGTCCGCCGACGACGTCGCTGTTTGTGGTGATCATGTAGGGCTTGTTTGGGACGATGAGAATCTCCATGGGTAAGATGGAAAAGTCGGTGTGTGACATTTTAGCCACCTTGACCGTCGCCTTCAGTAGAGCGTCTTCTGTCGCGTACCCCCGGTAGGTGTGTTGAACTCGGAGACGACGAACGACAACCTCTTCTTCTTCCTCTCCTCCTTGTTGGGTAGCAACGAACGCGTTGAACGTCTTTACTCCTTCGTCTAATCTTTGGTTGGCCAATCCTTAGGAGCATCCTGCCCAATCATTATGAGCGGTATGTACACGGCACAACGAGGGACGGGACACGGCCCGAGCAAGAGGAGCTTCACCCCTAAAAATTAGTCTTCTTTTCTATAGTTAAAAGCACGGGTTTCCTATTTAAGTAAAAACTCTTGTACGCCCACGCAAATTCTATACACACAAACGATCACCCGATGCTAGTGTTATTGAATGATGCTTGCGTTTGCCCAACAGCAAAAATTTTCCGCGGATGGAATTTTTATTTCGGTTTATCTTTTACTGTAAGTGTAGCATGTACCACTAAGATAAATGCTTATACCCGTGGGTAAACTCCAGTCAGGCACTGGAACCAATTTGCCCCAGGGGCCGGGGAATGTTTCCTATTTACTTAAAATGACCGAGAGAGGATTGGGTTAGGTGGAGCAAGCTTTGGTCAGGTATGCGCCACCGAAACCCGAATGTCCACATGATTAACGTGTGATTCCTAACAAAGAAACCAAATTAGGATTCTTGTGGGGTACCACGTGTTATTAACCACAAAATGTACCTTGAGACTTCTTTATTGAGCGAATGAAAACAAAGAATGAATGAGTGAATGAACGGACGTTGTGGTCGCCTTTGCAAAAAGACGTGTTCGGGTATAAAAGTGTTTTATTTTTCAATGAAGCCTCCAAATGAGGACAAACCGCAGTGAATGTTATAATCAGGCATTTCCTCCCTCGGCTTGGCCTAGCTAGTGACAAATGTCTCTGCCCATTTTTCAGAGATTCGTAGACTAGACGTAGGTTAAATATTTCTGTTTATCAGCCAATGTAAAAATGCGTGTTTTATTTCGAATCAGACAAGCAAGCCCTACTCTCACTGCGGGTGAACTATGCACTTCTCTAGCACGCCGATTGGCGTCCTACGTCTTCTCAAATGGCAGCCTACTAACTGCTTGTGTGAATGCCCTAGTATTGCTAAACATAAGCCATGAAGCATAAACTACCTTCAAAGCTGCGAAGCGCATCTCTACCGTAACAGCAACTCGCTATTACAAGGATAGGCATGGTATTTATGCGGTATTTATTTTATGATGGTTTATAATTGAATTGCCATTTTCAATTGCATCACGTTGCCGAGCATAATACCCATTTTTATGTTAATGTCCATGGTGTTCACAGCGGGAACCTCAAGTCGTAAGCAATGCTTTTGTTTCGTACGAGGTCAGGTGTATGAGTAGGATAACCGCCTATTGCAATGTTGTAGTACCTTAAAAGATCACTTCGGCAGCAGTTTGAAAGGGATGTACGTATATGACGAGTGTAAAGAATTGAAATAAATTTCTTTGTCTCGGCGCAGCTTCCCCCGGGCATGATCCTAAGGACATGGATTTATTTCAGAGAAATAAGGTAAGAGAAAGTATTGTGATTTAGTCTTTATACACATCCAAGAAACACCCTTTTAGTATAGTTGCTGGTCTGCGAAGAGCTAGTGCTGCCAGATCCTGCTGTTTTTTATGTTTTTCAATCAACCAGGGGAGGCAAGAATGCCTTGCGGTGAACCTCCATCACTGGGAAACATCAGAAGAAAACGGTTGTAATTAGAGCTTTGAAAAAAAAAAATTCCAGAAACAAGTATATCCCCATTGGTCACTAAGACAACTCTATTTCCGCAGAGATTTCTTTACTTTTTATCATTAATGACTTTGTAGGGAAGTAGTAAAGGTTGCAGAATTCACCCTCTAACGTAAATTTATGGGCATCTACGGGAGGAAAGGGTAGGGTACAGAAAACAGCGGTTTCCTTTTTCTACGTCATTTCTCCGACGAACAAAACGTGACAAGTGGCCGTGGATTACTCTACAATTACTTAAAGTTCATTCACTCCGCATAATTGGTTTGTTTCTAAGGAAGTTGTAAACGTTATAAATTCCTTTTTACTGGCCACACAATAGCACCTGAGGAAAGGTTATCGTACAGTGAACGGTTGTGTTTTCAATGAAAATTTTCGTAACAAACATTGCACAGCAGTTGACCGTTTACAGAATTCTGACATTTGGTTTCATTTACTTGCCATGATTAGTTTCGTCACAGGAAAGTTGTACATGGTGCAAAATTCAGTTCAGTCGACATAATGGGCGTCTACCCCAGTAGTACGGTTACATAAAGCTGCAATCAATCTTTTTTTTCGAGTGTAAATTATTTGTTCTAAATACTTACTTAACAGAGTTGTATACATAACAAAATTCCCAATTGCTGTCGATTCGGGGTACCTACGGAAGGAGTGTGGTTACAGACGACGGCTGAAACACCTTTTTGAATGGCAGGACAACGTTATCACTACGCGGAGTTTCATTTACTTATCGTACTCGCTCATGTCGCAGTAAGTTGTAAACGTTATTGAATTTCCGTCTGGTGTCACTATGGTCATACAAGGAAGACTGTAGAGAAAATTGTGTGTTAGCAAACATCTCTCAGCAAAAAAATTATGACAATTGGCTGCTCCCACGACTCCTAATTCCGCGGGGTTTCTTCTCCTTGTCACATTTATGCCACAGTTAAGTTAAAAACGCAACAGTTGCAGTCTGCGCTTATTGTATGGGCTTCTAAAGAAGGCAAAGCAAGAACCTCGTGGTTTTCTCCTACGGTAAAGCTTATCCTTTCAGGTTTCGTGAAGTAATCGCACAGCGATAGTCAAAACCATTACCCAATGTTTAGAAAAAAATACATCTGCATCCTCAAACCATGACTGTACAACTTCATTCGTCATTCCCTATCGCAGAGTGTGACGGCGCCTAATCTTTTCTAATAGTGGGAACGCTCATATCGCACAACATGAATGTCTGTCGTTCTGCGGCGGGTGTTTCAGCAGCCGGGAAGAGTTTGCTTTCTTTCAGGCGCGGAGAGCTTTACAAGGTATGCCAGCTTGGATGTAGGCCATCTGGAATAACGAGACGCGTGCGTTGCTGGCAATGTGTGCGACCTTGCGCTGAGGAATGATACCTTTTAATTTCTCACTGTTCTCAGTAGTTTAGGAACTGGGGCGAGAACGCATCTGCAATTCGGGCCCAAGGGCTATGACAAACATGTGACCTCCTCCCCTGCACTGATCGGAAAGGGTCGGTCAGCCGACAGCAACGTTTCGTCGAAGCTGTTTGTTTAACAGCGCTGGGTCAGGTCAAGATGCTCCTAAACGGCTGCGAGGAAAGTGGAGCGGTTCCAAAACCTGGCGTTCGCTGCGCGCTGGTGTAAGTGGCAATACGGCCTTCAATTGAAAGCTGGCATGCAAAGCGCATCTGTACATACATTAATAGGTCGCTCAACCTGTGGTAGTGCAACGGGTGCAGTTTCATATCGAGCTTTGTCGCGGATGAGGCCTGTAATGAAAGCGAATGTTCGTCAGCAGCCAGCCTGGCGAAACATGCGCAGTTCACTACAGTCCTTTCCACCGGTTCCATGAGTTCCTCTTGTGAAGAGCAAAGCGATTCAGGCAGTCAGTCAGGAGGGCGTGGCGCAAATGATTCATGGCGCGCTGCTGCGGATACCGCATATTTTTCTCGGTTCTCGAACGAATCGCGACCATTAATTCTGGTCTGCGTACAAGACCGGTAAACAGCTGAACCTTGACAACACTTCTCCGATGGGACACCCAAATTGATTTCTTTATACCACGGTAAGCGCACATAAACAAAGGCTACACGTCCCTGGTGAACACAGGGACACTGTCGTTCTGTACTTGGGCTTTTCATCTTTCCGCTGGGTACCAGGTTCAGCTTTTTTATTTTCCCCCGCTAGTCATGCCAGCTTGCCACTGAACTATCGTTATTTTGAAACACGTTCTTGCTAAATACAGAGTAAACATTCAGCGCCTTACTTTCCTCATCCCGCATTTTTTATATAGCTAGGTGGTTGAAATGACCCAGTCATTTGTAATGTCGCCGGTGGTATTGCTTTGGAACAACCGCGGTGTAAGCGGCAGGTGGAGAACCCCGATGAGGAGGCTCCACTGCTGTTTGGTTTGGCCAACCATCCTGGTTGCCATGATACGGAGTAGTGTCAAAAGCACTTCAAATTCTGGATATCGGCCTTGACGGCAACCTAAATTGCGCCCTGGTGCCGTCTCTATTAGACCACTGCGAAGGTCAGCGAGGTGACAAGAAGTGACATTTGGAATGGTCTGAAGTGCGTAGGTTTGCCCAGACCTTCGCCGCAAATGACACGAGTAAGCTATAGAAAGCAATATTTACTGTCGCAGAAGTACTCACAGATGTCTGGCAAGCTCGAAAAGAAAACTAACAATCAAAAGCCTCATGCTTTCACTTTCACGTAGTCCTTTCCGCCCCCTATACAAAGGCAGTGGCGCCTACCTATGTAGGGCAAATGATCCCTAGGCAGAAGATTAGAGGGAACGACCGTGTGGATAAAATCATCCACGAATAAAAATTATTTCAAATGTGTACATGGGTGCCATTAAAAGAGGTCTCAAAATAGGAAAGTGTTAATATTCTTTTACCGCTCAAAATATGATCGTTTATTCACATTTGCAAAACAATGCACAATTATTTCCCTTGAAATTAACGGCGTTCCACAGAACCTTTACCACAATATATATTCAAATTGCGTGACCAGTGAACAATAATTTGCAGGCATGAGGTTATCGGCTCTTATTGTTCGCGGCAAGTGCCAGACAACAACCGTCGCGTAGCTCTGTTCTTTACATTCTTTAACCCTAAAAACCTGGTTTATGTTGGTGCTCTTCAGCAGACAATGAATGTAGCAACACTGCATTCAACAAACAGCCATTTTCACGAGTGTGTGTAGGTTTGAGTCAAATATGCAGGGCTTAGATACCAACCTAACGTTTAGTGCTGCTTCAGTGAAAAAACAATTTAGCGAAACGAATTTTAATAAAAAAATTGTGCTTCGAAAACGATTTCGAATATTTTCAGAAACCATTGTCCGCTGGTGACCTCATTCGAGTCATCAGTGATCCCAAAAAACTGGAGCGCTACCAGAAACGCATCTCAAGTTATGTGGACGGATTGCGCATTCGAAGGGTGAGTAAAACAAAACAAATAGTTTTAGGTATCCCGGGCATGCCTCAGATAAAGTTAAATATGATCCTTAGGCACCCAAGCGAGCATGCCAGTATCGAAGGAAGTGAGTAGAAAGCAAATTCTGCTCAAGTGGGGACTAAGAAATTTAAAAAATGGGCGGATCGCATGCATACGGGAGAATGGATGTAACCAAAGCTCTCGTTGTGGCCCACCTGGGTTAAAATGAACTCGCGCGTGCACTTTTTGAAAGCGTATTTGTGATGGGCGTTGTTGCTGAGTTTCAAAGCAGTAAGCACTGCAACGTTAGGAGCGGAGGAGAAGGAGGAAGACACTTTATTGAGAAAAAATGGTTGAGGCAATGGCATAGTGGTCCGCCTCCTCACTCTAGGAGGCCGCAGCCCTGTGCTGAATCTATGTTTTGTTGCACCAGGCATTTGTTTCACACAGAATATGAGCTGGTCATTGCAGACTCCCGCTGCTAGGGGAATGAAAGATGAAAGGATTGGAGTGGTGGGGCATGAGTATAGACCGGGTGGTATGTAATAAGGGGATTGTCACAGTGCGGATCGTTATGAGGAAAAATATGGGTGGGGATATATGGGATATGATTTCGTGATGGTAGAAGGTTTCCGTTTATACTCTGCGATAGATATACGCTTGATAGTTGCGTTGTAGGTGATGATCAGGAGGGTAGGTTGTCGTGTGAAAATATTGCCCGTGAAAGTTATCTCAGTAAACGTAAAGAATATGTAATGCTCGGTGAATATGCATCCCAATATCAAAATATTATGAAAGGTGTCCCACAAGGTTCCATTTGAGTACCTCTACTTTTTTAGGTATTTATAAATGACATGCAATATACTGCCAACGCAAGATATTATACTATATGAAGATGACACTAACGTGTTTTTTGCTGGGGATAACATGGGAAATCTTGAAATAGAAGGAAAAGATTAGCTTAAAAAACTCTCCGCTTGGCTATTGACAAACGATCTGGAGCTAAATAAAAAAAAACAAGTACGTAATTTTCAGAGGTAGAAACACTCCTTTAGATAAGGATCTTGAACTCTATTTTTCAAATGAAGGTGTTATATCTGTGAACAGTATCAAGTTTCTCGGCATATAATTTGATGAATTTCTTAGGTGGAACGAGCATACTAATCAGCTACTACTGAAGCTATCTAAGGTTACTGGCGGACTATGGAAACTTCGTGATAAAATTCACAAAAGTTTCACACTAACTTTGTATTACGCAATGTTTCAATCCCAATTAAATGACTGCCTTTTAGTCTGTGGCTTAACAAATCGTTCTAATATTTGAAAGCTTACTAGAACTCAGAAAAAAGCTATTCGGGCTCTAGAAAATCTAGGTTCCCGACACAGTACCAGACAGTTCAGAGAAGCACATGAAATACTGAATATACAACCGCTACATATGTACAACGTAGCATTATATGCCTACAAGGAAATGCGCAGAAATCGGCATGAATTTCAGCAAACATATCTCTCAATGAATAATAGTTTTCAATTCAGGAAAATAAACTACAGCTTACCCCGTATTAGAACAAACTATGGCTTCAAGACCATGCGCTATCTCATTCCTAAATGACAATGCAGATATCGGTAAGATTATCGGAACATGTCTTCCAAATTTCTCTAAACAAATACTACGAGAATACTGTTTACTTCGTTCATAAGTAAATTTAGCTTGTGCATCCTGTGATGTATATGCACCTTTCTTTTTTGTATGAATAATTCCCTCTGAATTTCGGTTCTTTGTAAGTTTATACATATGTTGTTGTGTGATGATTTGTTGTCTTATGCTCCCACTGTTACGCGAACTGTGGCGAGTGCTTGAAATTTTTTTTTGTTTGCTCGGTTACTAGTTGTACTGAATTTTTCTGATGTCTCAATAGGAGCAGGGACCCAGTCAGGTACTTATGTATACATTTTGTACCCGTACCCTTAGTCTGTTTTTGTGAAAATAAAGAGTTTTGTAAAAAAATGAAAGTGTGAACAGGGTAAATTGTTTCGAAGCCCGGGCCTCTCGTGGTTTGTGGTATTGTAGGGGGGGGGGGGGGGGGCGACTATGGTCCCTAGAAAGATTTGCTAGACTGCCGTCCAGCGGCCACGAAGGGGGCTCGTCCGTGATGCATGCAGCGGCGGCGCTGCAGGCAATCGGAGCGCGGCCGGCCAGTGTCAGCGCGGGGAGCACTGCGGCTGACCGTGCTCCGCCGTGCTGCCTTCGTAGGTCTGGGCGGTTTCAGACAATTTTAACAGCGTTTTCGTCCTCTTTTAACTTCTGTCTACAAAGCATATTATCCAAATAAATTTATTCCTAAGAATACGAAGTTCTCTTTTTTTACCGAAGTATGAATCGATGGGAGTACGTAATTTTCGTGTATTTCGAACAATAGAGCCAAACCACGGAATCGTGTTGCTGCGTTCTGTCCTCTAATTATCTTCCGGGCAAAAGGCTTCCACACAAACCCGGGGGCATCGGAAACACTGTCGGCACGGCATCTTGTGCTAGCTGGGGCACCTTCCGCGGAATTTCGAATTGTTACCTTACAAAGATTAAGCGTTTTAGATGCGACGCTGAGAGCATCTCTTGTCGGCGGCCCGTTCCTTCTTGCGTGCGTCCATCGTCGTCATGGTCGGCGGCGTCCACACGCTCCTCCGGTCACCGCCTGTCCTCTCCGATAGTGAACACTCTCTCGCGAGGGGCATTGGATTGGATTGGATTTGGATTTGGATTGGATTAAAGCGGATTGTGTTGGATTGTGTTGTGTCATAGCCGCGGCAGACGCACTGGCGGTGGCGCGTGCCCAGGTGAGAGCCAACACACTCTCTCAACATCTGCGGGTGTGCGGCCCAGCGCGCTATCACTCCGCCGGTGGGCGGCGCTGCGCACGGATGTGCAGTACTCTCTCTCTCCGCGCTCTCCTCTCCTTCGGGCGCGCTGCGCATATAACCGGTGTGCCGCTCTCCGGCGGCCTTTCGGTCGACGGTTGCTCTCCGCTTGCGCTTGAACCCCCCTCAGCGTCGCACCAGGGGAGGTGGGCGTAATTTTTTTGCGTACCCTCGCCGTACACTGACATGGATATGTAAACACGCGAAAACATTTGTGTGCTGTGTGGGCGTTCCGCAACTTCTTTGGTGGCACTTTCGAACAAATCTGTTTGCGAGTCAAATATATGCTTTGAAGCTTGAACGGGATCTGCCCAATTCGCATCGATGATTAATTTGGCCCCATCGCAAGTCTTCGCAACCTCCTTCGTTTGGAATATCTGTTATGTTATTGTCGAATAAAAATATTACGTGTGTACACACGCATACAATGTTTTTTGGCCCTTTCAGTCAACATGCAGAAAGTGGGCGCTATAAAACCTTTTATTTTGCGCGCCTGGAATTTTTGTGAATTCCACGATTTTAGAAAATTTGCTAACTTGACCGGCACGCGAAACCTATTTTTAATGAAATCATGCTGCCAAAAAGTAACTGCGCTTGCACTCTTCATTGGTTTAATTTGATCACCCACACAGTCGGAGTAAATCGCGAGACGCACGCGGGAAAAGCAACAAGCGGTAATATTTGTGTTATGGCCAATCCGTTTATTTCCGGCAACAAGGGAGATTTTTTGTGTTATGGCCTATCATTTTATTTGGGGCTGTTTGAAATTAAAAAGGAAAGTTCCTGAGATTTGGTTAGTCCAGTGACCATGCACATGCCTTGCTTTACACCCTTCCCCCCCTCCCCCCGCCACAAACACACACACACACACCTCGAAGTATTTATTAAAAAGAGTTTTTTTTGGAAAGCATTTCACTACAGCTTTTTTTTTTCTCGAGCTAGCCAGGCCGACTACATTTCATGACGGCCGACTACATTTCATGACTACATTTCATGACCTTCAATTCATGACGTTCGGGGATAACCCAGTAGTTTTCACAATTGATTCGAACAAACACTGCGTGTGTTGCCGCCGGGCTCTGTTTCAGCGTGATCTCACTGTCTCAACATTGGGGGAAATAATAGTTCCAACGGTGGTAGTGAAACGGCTACTGTCGTTAATTGCTGCGGCTTCATCCTTCGGTCTGACTCGCGAAGGTCAGCGGACGCAAATAGGCTTCGTAGCCCGATTCCGATTCGCAAGAAATCCGGGCCGCCTAATAAAAGTGTAATAGTAGTTCTATTGCAGCTTAAATTGTGTGCTGATGTACCTCCAGCCATTGGATTTCACCGCCTTAACTGGCAGACAAACCGGGTACGAGCCCGCTGTCCGCGGCAGCAGACCGCGGCCCAGGCCAGCCGGCGAGGCAGCTCTCGCCCCCACCGCATCGGCGCTCCGATTGCTCGCAGCGCCCTCTCCGCAGCGCTGTGAGTGCATCAGCGGCGCGGACAAGCCTCCCCATAGAGAAGGCGTGCTGACGGCAGACTAGCAGATATTTCTAGCGACCATAGGGGAACCGTGTGGGAAGTGCTCGAGCCATGCCCTAGGCCACTTTGTTCCCTACGAGGCCGAAATGGCCAGATAAGGCTTGTATCGATATATTAAGGCATTCGGTGTAGAACTGCGAGAGCCTCTGCCGGAGAAACTACAAATTGGTATACTCGGCATGCTGTTGATATTCTGATGTTATGGGTAGGTGTGGCTGATTTTGAGGGTTGTATTTGCGTGAGCGGTAGCTAGGGATCTAACTGAAAACGTTTAAGGTCTCAAGCTCCCTGGTGAAGGATACACTAGCACCTGTGCAGGGAACGTGACACACGCATGAACTGGGGCTCCCCCAGGCACGCCGCCCTCCCTCCGCAAGGCCCTTCACGGACCGACGTCTTGGGAGTGGTGCCGGAAGGCCAGCCTTATTTCGTATAATTGTATCGGGCAGCCCTCTCCTTACTGCTCTCTCAGCGAGTCGCTTTTGGAGCACTCTGGGCGAGATACGCGGAGGCGACCGTTATCGACTCCAAGGTAAAACCTAACACCACACCAGGTCGTATATTAACAGCAACAGAAGTAACATCACAGCCCCGTGTAAAACCGGCAACACAGTAAAGGAAATGCTTGCATTGAAAAGACACAAATATAACAGAAGTAGAAACACCCCCGGGGCTTCTGCTTTATTTTTCACGCCTGAACCTCATTCATTGGGTTTTTAGTAATCAGGATTAGGTCACCAACTCGCAAAAGAAGCCAGGGTAGGGTGCAAAAAATGATGCGCTGCCAGTTTCTGTCGGGCTCAGGTTTGACCCCACTGCAAAGAACGGATGAAAACCACTTTACACATGAGTTAAAAGGGGCGGTACTGCGTTGAAAGATTGTGGCGGCAATCGTCGTATGCGCGGCCTCACAAAGCGATGACCGAATAACAGCGGCGATTGTAATCCCTTTTTTTGCGAACCAGCCTCGGAGGCACCTGTTCGTCGCTACAGCACCGCATGCAAGAAAGACCAGCTAGTGGTTGGGGTAAATTAGCTATTGTCGTCAGCGAGCATGCTGTTTGCCCCTAACGTACCTGCGAACGCCATTCCCAATATTGTAGAACTGAGGTGCCGACTCTAGCAGTGCCGCTCCGCCAGTAGTGGGTGGATCATGCCCATCGTATGCTAAGAATAGCTGCGGCTTACCTCCGCTAATCCTGGGTATGCAAAGGAAAAGCTTGGTTTCGTGTGATTCAGTGTTGGTTTCACTTGGTTAACCTTTGATTTAAGTCTAATTATTATACTATTCATGCAAAGCCTGCCAGGCTTTGTTCATGCAAAGCCTGGCATGTTCTGAGTCGAACGGCTCGCTCTTCCTTAGTCTCCTACGCTAGCTTCATGGGCTTGGCATTCCGGACCCTCTCCAATCAAGCGGTTCGTGGGGCGATATCCGAAAGGTCGTCAGACGCGGCATGCCGATGACGGTTCGAAGCCTCAAGTTCCCGCGCAACGCCCAGAGAACATAAAACGGCCCGGCCATGCTCACATTCATGGTCAAGATCGCATGCGCGTAGTTGCCAACGTGGTCAAGCGGGTGGACACAGCTGCAGAGAGCGCCTGCGCCTAGCCGGCAGCGGAGGCTGCACGTGCTAGAGAACGCTGCCCTAGGTGGAGCTCGGCCGGGTGAGGTCAAATCCTGATAGCGAAACTGCTTGATAAGATCCGTAAACATTTCCTTTAAACATTGCGTTACGTACTGCAGAGCGGAACCGATGGGATTTAATGGCTAAAAATCCAACCATGCGAAAGATCCAACGCCACGAAAAATCCAACTGTAGATCTTTCGTTTCAGTGGATCATTCTCTGTTTGGATATAAAGGTCGATTGTAATTGGTCTCTGTCGATCTTCCATCTCGTTGGATAATAAAGGGGCCCTGAAAGGAGTTTTGAGCACACTAAATGAACTAGCGCAATCGTTAGATGGGGTCGTCAACGTCAGCTGTGCCAAGTTTTACTCTTTTACGTGCAGCGGAAAGCTCACACTTTTGTTGCAAAGTTTGTCGCCCTTTTCTCACCCTTCCTTGCGTGTCTTTGGACGCCGCCATCTTCACATGTCTAATTAATCGATTCCCAGATGTTCGTCATGAGGTAGACATCCTCCTATTGCACGGCTTTTTCCCGCACATCCGGCAAAGAGATGTGTCGTTTGCTCAGCGTCGGCTCGCCGGCTTATCTGCCAGAGGAGTGCCGGAGTGCTCGAACATTTTACGACGAACTAAACAAGTGTAAACAAACGCTTAACCGTTTGTATTGAATGACGGCCATAACACAACAGGGATGTTATCTTACGTGATTACGTACCACAAGCCCCGCAGGGGGCACTTTGTGTACCCAAGGTGTTTTGGTGAGTAGCGCCACCACGGTCCCGAGCTCCGCAGGGGTGCCTACTGCCGTAGGCACTTGGTGTCTTGCAGCACCACTGACCCGAGCACATGTGGGTTAGACCCACCCACGTCCCGGCTGTGCGTGGCTTTGGCGTGTCTGGGGAAAAGGGTAACCTGGTGGCTGAGCCAAAGTTGGGGTTGTTTTAGACCTTTACGGCCCCACAGCGGCAACACGCCACTTTGGCCCCCGCTTCTCCTAGACGGTACCCCCGGTCTGACCCGCCCGGGGGGAATAAGCCAGTCGCCTTTTCCTGTCCTCTCAGCTTTTTCGCTTTCCTATTTCCTTTCCTAACACTGTCCTGTCATCTCATTTCTTCCTTATTTCTACGCTTTTCCAGGCGGCGAGGTTTAATCCTGTCAAAGATGTCACTCTCGATCCCGAGCATAGGATTATAGTGGCAAGGTACCACTACCGTGTTAAGTAACGTTCCCTTGTTGGGCTCGGTGGTGGGCGGCCAGCCATGCTACGTATGCACACCATGTATTTATGGCTTCTTTTTTCCACTCCAAGAAAACTGATCGGTCCCTGAAAAGGGGGCCGCCCGAATACTTTGCATCAGAGCAGCTCCACCTGTCGAAACCTTTAACAAATACCTTGTGGTGCACTTCCGAAAACGCACCCCTAGCAAAAAAATCGGTGTTCCTCATTGCAAAATGCCTCGAGAACATCGTTGAGAAAGACTACCACGCAAAAACACTTGCCTCAGGTGACCTGCTGGTAGAAGTACAAAGAAAAAACCAGAGTGAAAACCTCTTGAAACAGGACACCCTGGCTCAACTAAAAGTGACGGTCACGCCACATCGTAGCCTAAACACAACCCAAGGCGTCATCTCTGAACGAGAACTACTTCATGAGAATGAAGACGATCTCCTCGAAGGGCTCAAAGACCAAGGCGTAACAGCTGTGCGGAGGATAACTATACGTCGCGCAGGTGAGGAAATCCGAACTAAGCACATTGTTTTGACTTTCAACCGTCCAACACTTCCCGAATCGGTCCATGCTGCATTTAGTTCCTGTCCGGTGCGTCCATACATACCTGATTGATTGATTGATTGTAGGGTTCAACGCGCCGACACAACGCAGGCGATGAGGCGCGCCGTAGTGGAGGGCTCCGGAATATTTTGACCACCTGGGGATCTTAAACGTGCGCCGAAATCTCGTACACGCGGGCGTTTTTGCTTTACGCCTCCATCAGAAAGGCTGCCGCCGCGGCCGGGAATCGAGCCCGCGAGCCGTGCTCAGCAGCGCAATGCCTTAGCCACTGAGCCACCGCGGCGGGTGTCCATACATACCTAATCCGCGAAGGTGTTCCAAGTGCCAGAAGTATGGCCATGGAACTCTGTCGTGCCGTGGCCGATCAATCTGTGCTCACTGAGCAAGCACTGGCCACACCATTGACGATTGTAACAAGCAACAAGTGAAATGCCCAAACTGCAGTGGACCATACTCTGCCTTCTCACGTGCATGCCTATCATGGAAAAAAGAAAAAGAAATATTCCAACTGAAAGTCACTGAGAACCTAACATTCCCACAAGCACGTCTGAAGCATGCCCTGCTATCGGGCAAAAGTTACGCAGACGCAGCTCGCCGGGGGGTGGGGCGTCGTCTGGTAGATGCGGGCACCCAGTACAGTGAGGCTGACCTGGTCCCGTTGCGGCCCACCACCCGTTGCAGCCACCCCCTACACCAATATGCCATTTACATTTTGAAGCAGCAAGTTCACTGATTACAGCCAACATTCTTGACTCTGCTCAGAAAAGCAGTCCAGAGACCACTTTTAAAACTCTCCCAAAACCCAGACCATTGTGGAATGAGGACTGCGCACGTGCACGGTCTGAACAGAACAAGGCATGGGCACTTTTACGCCGCTGTCCCACGTCCGACAACCTTCTCAAGTTTAAGCAGGCAAAAGCTAAGGGAAGCGTACGCGACGTATGGTAAAAAACGAAAGTTGGACCCGTTTATATCATCTATAAATTCTATACAGATTCTAGGAAAGTCTGGACTAGAATAAAGAAGCTAAAAGGATACAAGAGTCATCCCATTCCCCTAGTAAGTAGTGTGGGTAACTCTGTAAAAGATCAATCAGATGCTCTTGGGAAACACTTTGAACGTGTATTCAGTTCTCCACATTATACACAAACATTTTTACAGCATAAGAAGGCAGCAGAGCGTCCGCCCATTCGTGTGAACCAACGCTCGAATGAGGGATATAATGCTCCATTTACCATGCTTGAATTGATGAGTGCACTCTCGACATGTGGTAAGTCAGCCCCTGGAGCTGACCGAATCAGCTATGACATGATCAGACACCTACACAGTGAAACCCTGCATGCAATACTCTCTCTCTTTAACAAAATATGGCAAACAGGTCGTTTCCAAGAACATGTAAAGAGGCTATCGTTGTACCGCTTCTAAAAGAAGGAAAAGAATCCTGTCTTGCTGCGAGTTACAGACCCATCGCCTTGACGAGTTGTTTATGTAAGCTGCTCGAAAAAATGATAAATCGGCGACTATTGTACTTTCTCGAGTTTAATGGTCTGTTAGACAAAAATCAGACAGGCTTCAGGTCTGGAAGGTCAACTACAGATAGCCTGGTTGCATTTGAATCATATGTGAAAGACGCCTTCATCCATAAGCAACACTGCTTCTCTGTGTTCTTTGACATGGAGAAGGCGTATGATAGAACATGGCGATACGGTATATTGCTAGATTTGCAGTCATTTGGCCTTACTGGTAATATGCTCAACGTTATTAAGGACTATCTCTCTGATCGCACATTTCGTGTTCGTGTGGGTAATGTGCTGTCTAGAACCTTTGTTCAAGAAAATGGTGTACCCCAGGGGGGAGTGCTGAGCTGCGCACTTTTTCTTGTTAAAATGAGTTCACTAAAAAATGTTCTCCCACGAACTGTCTCATACTCCACTTATGTTGATGACATTCAAGTTAGTTTTAAGTCCTGTAATTTATCGATATGTGAACGCCAAATCCAATTAAGTGTCAACAGACTGGTTACATGGGCTGACAAGAACGGGTTTATGTTTAATGCTGATAAAAGTGCTGTTGTGGTATTTTCCAGGCGGCGTGGTGTCCATCCCCCTCCTTGTATTACATTACAAGGTCAGCCCATACCAGTAAAAATGAACACAAGTTTCTGGGTATTTTACTTGACCACAAACTCACATTTATACCGCATATTAAATTACTAAAAACGAAATGCCTGAAAACGATGAACATTTTAAAGGTACTATCGCATCAGTCATGGGGAACGGACACAAAGTGTCTGCTTTCACTTCTAAATAGCCTAGTAAGGTCAAGAATTGACTATGGATGCATTGTATACCAGTCTGCAACCACAACAGCACTGAAAATGTTGGACCCAGTATACAACTTGGGGCTTCGCTTGGCAACAGGTGCATATCGAACAAGCCCCATTCCATCCCTTCACGTTGAATCTAATCAGTGGTCCTTGGAGTACCAGCGCACTTACACAGCTCTGATGTATGCTGCAAAGATTACTTCTATGAAGGAACACCCTTTGAACGCAATTATGAAAAATAACACTAATAATAAACTTTTTGAAAATCGACCATCCATAGCACCACCCTTCCCTTTGGCAGTGTCACGCCTCTCAAAGGACCTACAAGTTCCTCTTGCTGAAGTTTACTGCACCTCCATTCATGAGTTGGTTGCTCCGTGGGACATTTGCCCAATCCAGTGTGACATGTCTTTCAGAGATATACAAAAAAAAATGTGCCAAACTTTGTTATTACTCAGCACTTTCTGTCACTCAGGGACAAATACAAGGCAGCTGAATTCTACACAGATGCCTCGAAGACTTCTGCAGCGGTGTCTTGTGCTGCAATTGGCCCCATATTCACTTTGTCCAAAACAATGAACAGGAACACTAGTATATTTACTGCAGAGGCATATGGTATCCTGCTAGCTTTGAACCACATTCTCCAAAACAAAATTAAGAGCTCAGTTATATACACAGACTCACTGAGTGTTGTTACAAAGCTTTCATCTCTGAAGGCTAGTAAAAACCCAACTTTTAATGCTGTTCTAAGAGCTCTGTACTCGGCTTATAGTCTCAAGCTTGCTGTCACAGTGTGCTGGGTTCCGGGCCACTGTGGCATTGCTGGAAATGAAGCCGCTGACCAAAGTGCTGCAGCTGCTGCCCTTCGTGAAAGCATAGATATTAAGCTGGTTCCATATCAAGACCTCAAACCTTATGTGAGGAGGAAGCTGCGAGAGCACTGGCAACAACAGTGGGATAAAGAAATAAGCAACAAATTACATGTCATTAAACCTAAAATTGAAAAACCTCCCTCTGAGAAACATGCTAGATCAATAGAAGTGGCCTTATGCAGACTTAGAATTGGCCACACACACATCACACACTCATACCTTTTAACAGACGCAAACAAGCCACAGTGCCATCGATGTGGGGGTCAGCTTTCTGTCCTTCATATGCTTATTGAGTGTGACATGTGCATCATTGAAAGGAAACGTCATTTTAATGAAGCTTACACATATAACATTCCCTTGCACCCTTCACTATTTTTATCAGACCATCCAATGTTCCCATACAAAAAAGTTTTTAGTTACCTAGCAGATGTAGACTTTTTAAAATACATATCATATAGACCATAACCTCACCTGTTCATTATGTGTTTTAAAACAGTGGTGGAACCTGAGACTTTACACCTTAAGTGCTTGCACTCACTGTTTTAATATGACCCTATACACCATTTATCTTAGTATACTCACTATGCTTTAATTATGGCCCTATACACCAACCCCCTGAGCAAAGTTTTTTAAACTAGTGCCTCCTTTACAAATCTTTATCATCTCTTTCATCATTGTCATGGCGCTCTTTGCCTTTGTCGGCCTTGCGCCATTAAACCCAAAATCATCATCATCATCAGCCCAAGCACGTGTGCGTGCGCGAGAAACCTTTCGACTCGGGGGATCTTATTCGGTTCGATGGGTTATTAATAAGAGTCCAATCTGTATCTCTCCAGCGCGAGAAGCCCAAGGTCCACATCTGAACTAGCATCGGGACATTCGAAACACTGTAGGCGTATCTGATGAAGCCGAAGACATGGTTACGGTCATAAATAGTAAAAAAGAGTACATCCATCTGCACAACAACGTTGGTTGTCGTCGCCTAACGACGATAGGATGGAAGCTACTGTATGTATGATGCCCTCTGCGATATTTGTATGATGTACGTCATTTCCCCACACCCATCCCGCTATTGCCAGAAAGTTATCTAGATAAACACCTGTGTAGCACAGCCGTGGTGAGCTTGTGTAGTCTCTTTTGCACGTGCTTGCTAGCTACCTACTACGGCCAGCAGCGGTCAAAAAGCTTCCTGTCACCTGTGTTGCGCACCCAAAATCAGCGGTGGCCACATTTCGATAATCCAATCAATTATTTAGAGTTCTGAAAATCCGCGCACGACTAGATAGCGCCTTTATGTTTTTTTTTAACCTTCCCTTTGGGTGGGTGGATGGCGGGAGCTCTATTTGTGAGCTTTTACCCGTTCGACGCCCTATATATGCGCTCAGCCTAGCAGTTAACCATAATATTTACCCCTCCAGCCCCTCTACTCAGCGTGCCCATCATGCCTCCAATATTTAAGCTTTTTTTCTGCTGTCGATGCTCGCTTTCAGCTGCAGATTTATATATTATTATACGTTGCTAAGTCACTATGAAATAATGTAGATGCAGCGCTAAACCACCACGCTAAATTAAGAATCCGGATTTGTATACCTATTTCCTCAGCGCAGCAGATAACCTAGGGCTGTATACCGCTTGAATTACGGTGCTAGTTATCTCGTATCATCTAGGCGACAAATCAACGGGTAGTCAGAAACAGAAAACACGAAATGTGTGGCCTCCCAAAATGAAAACGTAGCCGTGCCTGTCGCAACTAACACCGCAACACTACTTCGTAACACGCGTGGTCCGCGACAATAACTGACACAAAAATAATTTTGTGTCAGTTATTGTCGCGGACCACGCGTGTTACGAAGTAGTGTTGCGGTGTTAGTTGCGACAGGCACGGCTACGTTTTCATTTTGGGAGGCCACACATTTCGTGTTTTCTGTTTCTGACTACCCGTTGATTTGTCGCCTAGATGATACGAGATAACTAGCACCGTAATTCAAGCGGTATACAGCCCTAGGTTATCTGCTGCGCTGAGGAAATAGGTATACAAATCCGGATTCTTAATTTAGCGTGGTGGTTTAGCGCTGCATCTACATTATTTCATAGTGACTTAGCAACGTATAATAATATATAAATCTGCAGCTGAAAGCGAGCATCGACAGCAGAAAAAAAGCTTAAATATTGGAGGCATGATGGGCACGCTGAGTAGAGGGGCTGGAGGGGTAAATATTATGGTTAACTGCTAGGCTGAGCGCATATATAGGGCGTCGAACGGGTAAAAGCTCACAAATAGAGCTCCCGCCATCCACCCACCCAAAGGGAAGGTTAAAAAAAAACATAAAGGCGCTATCTAGTCGTGCGCGGATTTTCAGAACTCTAAATAATTGATTGGATTATCGAAATGTGGCCACCGCTGATTTTGGGTGCGCAACACAGGTGACAGGAAGCTTTTTGACCGCTGCTGGCCGTAGTAGGTAGCTAGCAAGCACGTGCAAAAGAGACTACACAAGCTCACCACGGCTGTGCTACACAGGTGTTTATCTAGATAACTTTCTGGCAATAGCGGGATGGGTGTGGGGAAATGACGTACATCATACAAATATCGCAGAGGGCATCATACATACAGTAGCTTCCATCCTATCGTCGTTAGGCGACGACAACCAACGTTGTTGTGCAGATGGATGTACTCTTTTTTACTATTTATGACCGTAACCATGTCTTCGGCTTCATCAGATACGCCTACAGTGTTTCGAATGTCCCGATGCTAGTTCAGATGTGGACCTTGGGCTTCTCGCGCTGGAGAGATACAGATTGGACTCTTATTAATAACCCATCGAACCGAATAAGATCCCCCGAGTCGAAAGGTTTCTCGCGCACGCACACGTGCTTGGGCTGATGATGATGATGATTTTGGGTTTAATGGCGCAAGGCCGACAAAGGCAAAGAGCGCCATGACAATGATGAAAGAGATGATAAAGATTTGTAAAGGAGGCACTAGTTTAAAAAACTTTGCTCAGGGGGTTGGTGTATAGGGCCATAATTAAAGCATAGTGAGTATACTAAGATAAATGGTGTATAGGGTCATATTAAAACAGTGAGTGCAAGCACTTAAGGTGTAAAGTCTCAGGTTCCACCACTGTTTTAAAACACATAATGAACACAGGTGAGGTTATGGTCTATATGATATGTATTTTAAAAAGTCTACATCTGCTAGGTAACTAAAAACTTTTTTGTATGGGAACATTGGATGGTCTGATAAAAATAGTGAAGGGTGCAAGGGAATGTTATATGTGTAAGCTTCATTAAAATGACGTTTCCTTTCAATGATGCACATGTCACACTCAATAAGCATATGAAGGACAGAAAGCTGACCCCCACATCGATGGCACTGTGGCTTGTTTGCGTCTGTTAAAAGGTATGAGTGTGTGATGTGTGTGTGGCCAATTCTAAGTCTGCATAAGGCCACTTCTATTGATCTAGCATGTTTCTCAGAGGGAGGTTTTTCAATTTAGGTTTAATGACATGTAATTTGTTGCTTATTTTTTTATCCCACTGTTGTTGCCAGTGCTCTCGCAGCTTCCTCCTCACATAAGGTTTGAGGTCTTCATATGGAACCAGCTTAATATCTATGCTTTCACGAAGGGCAGCAGCTGCAGCACTTTGGTCAGCGGCTTCATTTCCAGCAATGCCACAGTGGCCCGGAACCCAGCACACTGTGACAGCAAGCTTGAGACTATAAGCCGAGTACAGAGCTCTTAGAACAGCATTAAAAGTTGGGTTTTTACTAGCCTTCAGAGATGAAAGCTTTGCAACAACACTCAGTGAGTCTGTGTATATAACTGAGCTCTTAATTTTGTTTTGGAGAATGTGGTTCAAAGCTAGCAGGATACCATATGCCTCTGCAGTAAATATACTAGTGTTCCTGTTCATTGTTTTGGACAAAGTGAATATGGGGCCAATTGCAGCACAAGACACTGCTGCAGAAGTCTTCGAGGCATCTGTGTAGAATTCAGCTGCCTTGTATTTGTCCCTGAGTGACAGAAAGT